>VSTD030002777.1:0-11496 GCA_008808055.3 Sporobolus alterniflorus
CTTATACATCTGCACTTTTTTATCAGGAGATGAACCTTTTGGCAGAAGTCGATCAACCAGGTAGTCTTATTGACAACTACGTGACACAGTTGAGCTTTCTGTGGTTGCAGGCCTCGTCAGCCTCCAAGCACGCCTGGCACAGTTTCAGCATCGCCTGAAAGAGCAAGAGATTCTTAGCCGTAAGAAGCCACCCAGATAGTATGACGACCAGCGATTTCTTGTTTTTGACTGATCGTTTGATGGCTAGGAGGTCATCTGTGGCCCATAGTTGTTTTAGCCTTGTTCGGTGGCCTTCCCCTCTTTGCCTTTGTTTCCCCCTTTTGTTTGCACGAGGTGAAGGTGTAAATGTCGTTTGTAGATAGAAGTGGGTCGATTTTCTCTATAAAACTTTTGTGGGCATAGGTAGTAAATTCTGTTCTGGTGGTCTAGGTATATGCATGTTCAGCGCTGTGTTGTGTTCTACATAAACTAGATATAATATTATATCCACAGATTTACTATGATGGGGGGAGGGGGGGTTGCCAACCATTTAACCCTCACTATCAGTTAACATTGCCAATGACAGTATCTCTTGATATAAGGTGTCCCTGCATATGTCTGTGTTGCCTTTTCCAGTGATTATGATTGTCAGTTATACTTTGGTCTCTGAAGAGTCACATTTTTGTTCAACAGAATCAAGTGCAACCTTAAAAGAATCTCCACCACTGGAAGAGACTCATGGTCCAAGGGGACTTGCAATCTTAAGTGATGAAAAACATGTGAATTCTGAAAATAGTCATCTATCTCATGTAGGGCTCTTTACAACTATATATTATATTTGTTTGACCAACTCTTTTATCTATTTCTCGAATCAAATCTGCTGTTTTAACCATTTATTTGAGTTGGATATCATTTAATTATGCAAATGACAAGTGAACTATTGGCACCACATTAAATTATGGTATTTTATATTGGTGCTGAGTATTAAAACATCACTTGGTTATCAAAACAATAAATTTGATGTATTTACTTTGCATTTTGCTGTTTAACTCAGTTTATTACTACTTAGCAGGTCGCTGAAGATGTTCAGGTGTTACAGTCAAAGCTCAATAATCTTGAAACTAAACTACAAGAAGTCAGAAGTACTAATTGTCAAAATTTTGAGTAGACCTGAGGGATTATTGGATCCTTCCTTAGGGAACTTTATGAATGGCTAAGTTGTTGGCTTGTCCTTTTCTTTAGGCTAAAACTTTATTGTGAAATTGAGGAAAGAGATCAGAAGAACCACTAAAGAGCGAGATAGCTTACAGAAAGAAATGGTAAATTTGAGCTGCACATTCATATATACCCGTTACATAATTGCCCATATTCTCGGTAACCTTGGACTTTGGTGACGGGGTAACATGCTTTGCTTTTATCTGTCGATTTAAGTCAAACAACGGTCGACTAGAGCCATTTTGTCAAATATGTCCCAGCCATTAGTAATGAATTTCTTCATATTCTTCCTGTTTGCCATTGCAAACAGATCCTACTACTGTGTTGGTATGTTGACTTGGCCCCTTTCAGAGTAAAACACCTCATATACCCTAAAAATCTTGAAAACAACTGAAACAGTTTTGTAGCTGACATCCGATAAGTTGACATTGCAGTAACAATTCACAGGGTTTGAATCAAGTTTTGTATTGAGTCTTCCACTCCCTCCCTTTCTGCCGTGTTGTGGTTGAGCATCATTAGATAATCCATCTAAACAAATTCAAACAGTGATCAATATATGTCAAATATTCTTGAGGATTTAACATAAAACTTTTCATAATCCTTTTATACGTTCAAATGAAGATATGCATAGATGCTCTTCACTTTGGAAACAGAATCTGAATACTTCTTCCAGTAATATAGTCTATCATATTGTATCACATAAATATAAAGTGGCGATCTTTCTATTATGTCTATATTTTTATTTATTTAAGCCCATAGAAACAAAATTAATTTCGATGCCCGCAGCAACGCAAGAGCACTTTGCTAGTTGGGAATTAAACTCAAAACCTCACCTGTAGTGAAAAGTGACTCTACCAGCAGACTAGATACCTTCATTGGTTATAAAGACAACAATATATTTTAATATATAGATGCTATGGCAGTGACGTGCGAGCCACGTTCGCATTAAGTTCGTTTGTGATGTGGCACCGATGAGCTTAACTCCAGTTCATCAGGGTCGATGAAATTAAATTCTCAAGTTCGTCGACTTAATTTCGACGGTTAAATTCATTGATTAACCGATGAATTTGATATAAGTTTGTCGCCCACTATTATAAATTCATCGGTTTTTGGCCGATGAATATTTACCGATTTTTTGTAGTGATGGGTAAGACTCCCCGGGACATCATCACCAAGCTGAAGCTCAGCATCGTCAGATCTTCAGATTATAGAGCCGTGGGAAGCAGCACTAGCATATGTGTCCTGGATGGTGTCACTAGCCTTTGCTATAAACATCGCCGTTCCTACAGGAGTCAACACAGGGCTACCAGCAACACCTTCAGCAGCCTGCTGTGCTTCAGTCTTGGCAGGGACATCATCGTCGGAATTGTCCAAGATCACGAGCGCGCCATCTCCAGGAATTCGGCGATGGCTGCGGTTGAGTTCCACGAACAGTTTTTGCACAAATTAATTCCTACTCGCTGGAGGTATCAGGCGTGGCGGCTTCTGCCTCAAGTGACTAAAACTAGTCAATGCTTGTACTACACACTGACAAAACTTCAGTTGAATTTTACATGGGTTTCCTCTTTGGTGTCCACTTCCTCCACTGGAGGATCCTCAATGAACACATCAGTGACGCTGTTCGACCAGGAGAGCTTCTTTTGATTGCCAGTCTGTTGAAAAGAAGGTGCTCCAGGGATGCCGTTGGCACCTCTGTTGGAAAGAAGGTATGGGATTGAATAGTGTCAGTCTGTTCTCTCATAGAAAATGAATTTCACTGCACTTGATTTCTTTCAATTCTTGAAATGAATCTGACGTGCGTTATGTTATTAAGGAACATATCATGTGAATATGAGCTTTTCGTGTACAAATCATGCACATGAGCTAACAAAGTTTATGAAAAAATCTAAAAAAATTCAGACATGTTCTCTCGATCCTATTTCATCTTTGTATAAAATTTCAAAGTTCAAACTCATTTTAGTTTAGCTTGAACAAAAATGTTTAATTTCTGACGGATTTATGAGTTTAGATCTATCAGAAATTTTACCTTTTTACTGCTCCTTCGATATTAGAAATGTGAACTTTAAATGTTATATATAGATGGAGTATGATCGAAAGAACATGTGTGAAGATTTTTTAAAACTTTATTAGTTCACGTGCATGATTTATGCACAGAAAGAAAATGTGTACATGATATGTTCCCATGTTATTATGGTTGATGCCAAACTTTAGGATTTTATTCCCTTTCACTTTGTCTGATCAGAACAAAATTATTACCCATAGAGCTCAGTTTGGCTACTTCCACATATAATTCAGAAAGCACATAGAAGGTAAAAATGAGATAGGTATTGTTGGGGATACGGGACGAAGGCCACAAAGAGTTCCTCGATGAAGCTCCACCCTGCGCACTGACCTTTGCTAGTATTTTAATTATCAATACTTCTGATGCCTGTTTTGCAGGAAGGAGCAATCTCGCCCAGTGGCTAGGGTTCGTCAAGAAACTGAAATGGAGGCTGCAAATTGTCAGAGGCTCTTGGGATGAAGCCTCCTCAGTAGAAAAGGCGCCAGAGGTTACAAGAGCGAAGCTTTTCCAGCGGAAGGCACGTGTAAATATTAAATGTCTGTAATGACCCCATGACCATGTCGTGATAGAATCTAGTGGTTGAATGGGGGCACTGCAGATATTGTAATGATGACCCTTGATCTCCCCTATATATAGACCCTGAGATGCACATTGATGGGACACCTCGGAGGAGTTATTGATTGCATTAACTGTTCTCGTGCATTCATACACCTCCGTAACCACCTTTGCATTACACCTTTCATGTTTGGGACTTGATAGCCCTCGGCTATTCAGTCCCAACATTTGACATCCACTGTGCTCTAAGCTCAAAAACAACCCTGATGATCCAGTCAGCGTCTCCATCCAGATGAAAACTTACCCCAAACCTTCATGCAAAACCACCCAACCACTCAGACCCTCTCCACCATTGCCAAAGGTTCAGAGCTTCTGACCTTCAGTGACATCCCCGAAGTCCAACAACACCAACCAACCAATAATATGTCTACCACTGCGGCGGGGTCTAGCCAAAATGGCAGAGGCGCTAGCTCAACCTAAACCAACAGAGGAGCTTCACATCAATCGCCCCCACAGGCACCTTTGCCAATACAAGTCATTCAAGGAGATGATGAGCACGAACAAGTCCAAATACAAGACTGGGAGGAAGAAGCCTTCAAAGACAAAGCCGTAGAAGAGGAGCAATTGATCAGAGTCCAGCAAGAGATTGAGACGCTCCGTCAAGAGCAGGAATCCATCTAGAGAAGGCAAGCAACAGTTCCGCATGTCAAAGCCCGGAGGCAACACATAAACTGAGAGCGAGCAAGGCTTGCAGAGCAGCAATACACCATTGACACCCTTCGCCAACAAGAGCAGAGGCAAGAGCCTCCACTCGAATAGATGCACCATCAATTCATCACCAATCCACCTCCACCCCCACTATATGATCAAATTCCTCACCACCCACCACCACCAGCCTACGGAGCCCACCACCCACCTCTGCCGCATCATGGCACCACAGACCCAAAAAGCCCACTGGCAGACCACTTGCAACTCGCACCTTGGCCTCCACAGTATCGAGCCACACCACCGCCTAAATACCATGGCAACACCAACCCCCGTAAATTTCTAATGTGCTATGAAGCCGCCATCGCCTCAGCCGACGGAGATGAAGCTACCCTCGCCAAATCCCTTATCATTTCCCTAGAGGACATTACAACAAACTGGTACTCAAGACTCCCGCCAAAGTGCATATACTTTTGGCATGCAACAACTGAAAGAGAAGTTCCTGTTGAATTTTAAGGGTTCCAAGCGGAGCTCAGCACAGAAGAAGATTTCCTCTCATGTGCCGAGTACGAAAAGGAGACATTAACTAATTTCTACCGGAGGTTCCTGCAGTTAAAAGTATAAGCACCAGAAGTCTCTGATGATCAAGTCATTGCGCAAGCCATCAAAGCCCTCCGTGTCGAGCCCCTTCACAACCATTTAGTCAGAGAACAACCGAAGACAGTTCCAAAGTAATACGAGCAATTCACCAAGTTCAGCAAATCAGAGATCTTACACTTCTGCAAGCTAGATCAACAAAGAAAAGCACCAAAGAATGATGAAGCTTCAAGGTCAGCCCGCTACAATGATAACCAATGTGGCTACCCCAAGCTAGTGCACAACATTGATTCTGATGGCTGTGGGCCACCAGAACACAGGGAAAAGTATTTTGGGCCACCTCCGCAAGAAAGAAACTAGAGAGCCTTCAACTAGAGATCTAGCCAGTACAGTCAATGAGGTGGCACACCAAGCAGAAGCTGTAGCCACTGTCGAGGTCCTTACACATAAAAGCCCCCATACTGCATGTATCATGGCAGCAAAACTAACCACCACATAAAAGATTGTTGCATATTTCTCAAGTCCAAAAGAGAGATGGAGCAAGACTCCAAGCAGCCTTCGCAACAATCATTGTCTAGAGAGGTAAGCCACATAATGCAATGGGCTCTGCCTCATCATCAATATTCTCCATTCTATCATTCGCTCTTTCCACCACAAGCCCACCAAAATAGTCAAAGCCAAGCTCCGTCTTATTACCAATCTTATCCCTACGTCACAACCAACCATCCACAACCTTTGCCAACTCCGCAAATAACATACCCCTCGCTAGCTCCACGAATAACATACCCTCTGCTAGTCCCTCAAATAACCTACCCAACGACAAACAACACAAGCTAGCAAAGCAAGCTAGAAATCAATCCACCACCACCACCTCCACTACAAATTTGTGAGCCTCTGCAGCAAACTGACACCTTTCCCACCCACAGTACAATCCTTACAATCATTGGAGGTTCCAACACTGATTTCAACACCAAAAGGGAGCAGAGAGACTATTATAGACAAGTCAATCATATAGTTGTCAAACGCTCCATTATCCAAACCAAACGGTCCCACTTGCCCATAACCTTCTCTACCCAAGATGTGAACCTAGTTTCATTCCCTTATATCGACGCCATGGTTGTCACCATCCACATTGACAGATGGGATGTCACCAAAATCCTCATTAAAAATGGTAGAAAAGTCGAAATTCTTTTCCTCACAACCTTCTAAAAGATGGGCTACGACCGAAAATAGCTCAAAGAGCCGATGAAGCCCCTCTATGGCTTTGGCAGGAAGAGAATTGAACCAGTCGGGGTCATCACTTTACCCGTGTCATTCGGTACCTCGCCAAACCCTCACACATAATACATCACTTTTGTTGTAGTTGACATGCTCTACCCCTATAATGCCATATTCAAAAGAGGTCTCCTCAATACTTTTGAATCTACCTTGCACTCAGGCTGTCTCTACCTCAAGATTCCGGTCACCTTCAGAGTTATATCCATTTTTTGGTGGTCAACAAGATGCTAGGAACATCGAGAAGGGTTTCGCACCCGACCACAAAAAACGTGCATTTTCTGTGAGAAGAGTCAGAGCAACATTAGCTCTAAGCATGCCCCCTCAAAGTAGAAGCTCCGGAAGAATACAAGAAAATCATCGAAGCTGATAGCGAGTTCAGAAAAGTCCCTTTAGACACAAGAGTCCCTGACAGAGCTGTGTGCATTGGTACGGAGACAGACCAAGAAGAACGACCGGAGCTATTAGTATTCCTTGACAAGAATAGTGATGTATTCATGTGGTCAACCTCCGACCTCATGGGAGTCAGTAGAGATATCATTGAGCACAGGTTGCTGATGAACCCAAGTGCGAAGCCCATAAAACAGAAGTTCCAGAAAACGTTGAAAGAAAAAGGAGAAGCAGAAAAGGCTGAGGTCCAGAGGCTGCTAGACGCAGGATTCATCAGAGAAGTAACCTACCCTCAATGGCTAGAAAAAGTGGTGATGGCCAGGAAAAAGAATAGAAAGTGGTGAATGTGTACAGATTTCACCGACCTAAAGAAGTGTTGCCCCAAAGACG
The DNA here is from genome assembly GCA_008808055.3 of Sporobolus alterniflorus. Taxonomy (NCBI): domain Eukaryota; kingdom Viridiplantae; phylum Streptophyta; class Magnoliopsida; order Poales; family Poaceae; genus Sporobolus; species Sporobolus alterniflorus. Next base: position 7,169 of record VSTD030002777.1, read on the forward strand.
ACTTCCCCCTCGCGAGAATTGAAAAAATAGTCATTTCTGTCATAGATTGTGAGATGATGGTACTCCTGGATTATTTCTCTGGGTATCATCAAATATTCGAGGCAATTAAGAAAATTCTCAAATGAGAGAAAAAAGGCATGTGGGCCAAAACCTATCAAAGGCAGTTTGGAGGTACAACATGACAGTCTCAAGGGCAACTAACATAACACCATTCCATTTGTTGTTCAGAGCCGAAGGAGTACAACCGGAAGAGATCAAGCACCAAAGCTTGTGGATAGCAACGGAGGCCAGCCCCTGTCCTATCGAAGCGGAAGACAAAGACTCGGTAGAGCTCAATAGACTCAAGGTGGTGGCAAACCTGCAAAAATATCAGGAGGAAACAAGACCATGGAGAGATGAAGGTTAAGCCAAGAGAATTTAACATAGGTGATCTAGTACTCTCATGAAGCCCTCGCACTGAGAGCGCCAAAAAGCTAGAATCTAAATGGGCTGGGCCATACTTGGTCACAAAAAAGCTGAGACCGGGGCCATATCACCTTTCAGATTTTCAGGGAAGGATGCTAGAGCATTCCTGGAACGTGGACAACCTTCATCGTTTTTTCGTTTAAACCGATCTATAACAAGCGTAGGTCTCGTGTGCTATAAATGAGTCTTCACTGTAGAGATTAGTATCACATATCTACTTTTTGAGGCCCGTACTCTTTTCCTTATAGGGAAAGCCCACGAGGGTGTGAGGTTTTAATGAGGCGGAGCCCATGTACCCCGAAGCAGTAATAAAAGATATGCTCCCCAAAGTATGAGACCATCGGGCCAAAATTGCTAAAAAAGTTAGCTCTGTATTCGACAAGTGGTTTTGCACCAAACAACGAAGCCACTAGCAGAGGCACGCTATCAGACTCCTTGCTCATTGGCTCAAAAGGCCTTCAATGAAAAGAGAGGCACCATAAAAATGCAAGGGACTCAAAAGACCTATGAAAAAAGAGGCACGAACAAAAATGTAAGGGGCTCAAAAGGCCTCCGATGAAAAAAGAGGTACGCCTAAAAATGCATGGAGCTCAAAATACCTCAGATAAAAAAGAAGCACCCCTAAAATACAAGTGGCTCAAAAAGACCTCCAATGAAAAAAGAGGCACCTCTAAAAATGTAAAGCTCTCAAAAAGATACCCGATGAATAAAGAGGCATGAAGGCGACGCCACAACAAAACTCGCACGAAGGCGATACCACAAAACAAATCACATGAAGCCGATACCCCAAAACAAATCGCATGAAGGCGATACCTCAATGAATCACACGAATGCGATTACACAAAATGAATCCAGTGAGGCAATGAAGTAAAGCGAATCGCGCAAACATGACACAGTGAAATTGTGTGAAGATAATATAATTGAAGGACTGGATAAATCAACCAGAGGGGGGGTGAATGAGAGCCAATTAAAATTTCTCGGGGGAACTTGGTCTATGTTCCAAATTTGACCCAACGATCCTCTCTTCTAAGACGGCCAAGACCACATAGCTATCAGAAAGCTATTGTCACTTGAAACTAGGTTAGGAAATCAGAATCACGATGAAAAAACAAATTGGTGCAAGTAGAGCAACGAGCAAAACTATGACAACCAAAATCAGACCGACAGGACTCCACACATTTCATCGAACACGTCATGTGCATGACTAAGAAACCATCAAGGAAGCAAGACGAGAACGTAGAAAAACTTAGCCTTGAATCCGGTGGCTTAAGAACAAGAGCGGCAATGGAAGAGAACGAACCAAAAATCGATGGCACCTGCAATGTTTCTGCAGCAAACCAAAAGGGTGCGCCTTGGGCTCGCAGGCAGAACCAGTGGCGTGGCCTCTGCCGCGGAAAAAGGTGAAGGCCAGCGCTCTCTTGGCGCAGAAGATGAAAACTTGAAGTAGCAGGACCGAACGAGAATCGAAAGTCAGACCGGCGCACTCTGAGCGCAAGATCGGACGCGAAAAAAAACCCTGAACGAAGCTTCGACGACCATGGCACAAGAAACCGGGCCTTCCTGATCCATCGGTAGAAATCAGCGGAGAACACGAAAACCAGGTGGTGAGATCTGCGGCACCAAGACTTGAACAAAAAATCAATCTTGGACTGTCCTGATCCTGGCTGGCGGCAGCCCGACACCGAGTGGACACGCAAGACGAAACAGGGCAGAAAATCACATGCAGAACCGAAATATCGATGCCTGGATGCCGGATTAGCTGCACGGGTGAAGAACTGAGCAGGCGCTGAAGACCTGATCGGCACACGAGCCATGCGCAGAAACGAATCCGAGCCAACAGATCCACCGGTTGGTGCATCTGCTTGCAGGCAAGGAAACGTGCAACAAAAACGTATCCACCGATGGGGAAAGTGACGGCAAAAGAAATGAAGCACAATAGACAGAACCGGTGGCAATGAAGACCTAACCGGGAAATAAAATCCTGGGACGGACCAGCCACGTGAACCAAATAGAAGAGGGACGCAGGAAATCTCAGATCTTGGCAAAATCAGTGAGGAGAAATGAACAGCCCAACACAAGATCAAAATAATTTCTCCATAAAAATTGTGCAAGATTCACGAACAATAATGATGGTCATCACTCCTTCTCATTTAATTATGAAAACAAAAATTGAGTTCTGGACACACTAATCCTAATCTAAGAAGTGCATATGAGAATTGGACAAGTGGCAAGAAACCACATCCCTCTAGGGTCTAATTTATAGGCCCAAGCAAAAGACTAAAAAAACTAAAATGTCCCTAGGGCATAATACAATGAAAATGGTAAAATAAGGGTAGCAGGGTCCGACATAGCCCATCACATCGACCCGTCTGTGTTCAGCTTCAACTCGATGCAACCTCTACAATGATGCCACGTGCACCATCCGCGCTACGCCTCCACCAGTCTTGAGGCCAGACTGAAAAATCCTATCCCAACTTACTTCCACGTAAAGCAAGCCGCTTGATCTCGATGCATGCCCTGCGCCGCCTTCATCCTCATGTCAGTTTTGTGGTGCAACCGACAAACTGCAACCCTCTTGGTTTTGAGGCCCAAACCAAGACCCTGTCGCGGTAATTTTGATGCCCAATTCACCAAACCATAGTTGTCAATTTTGAGGCCAAACCACTAACAAACCATCGACCTTAGTTTTGAGGCTCAAGCAAGAAATTCGCGCTCCTCATCTCCTTGTGCACAATGCAAACCACACGCAATGTCACCCGACCACCTGATCGTCCGACCACAGAGTACCTGACCTGTGCTTGACCATCCCCGGTCCTCTACACCAGATCTCCTACTCCTGCCACGATTCTCATCGCTGCCTAACATGTCGCACCTGCCACCTACACACTATGAGACAAGGAAATGTGATTCTCCACACGAACAAAGATAAAGGTAAAACAACCGAAACTTCCCAAATTCAAATTCAAACCGAGGCAAGTCAATTACTCATCATGTATCAAACCAAGGGACTGGCCACTTGGTTTCTCAATCTCCCCCTTAATGAGTACATTGATAACACAAAAGCACAAAGTTTGAATTTTGAATCCAAGACACATGAAGCACAGCTAGAAGACCAAAAGTCAAGAAAAGCTCAAAAATGTCATCTAGAAGAAGGAAAAACCATAAAGGCAGCAAATGGCATGAAAAGCGGCAAACTAAGCATAATGGAAAAGGAGAGCTAAGAAAAGCTCAAAACCAATCTCAAACTCAAAACTCTGCCTGAAATATACTCCCCCTAACACTTTCAATGCAAGCTCTTCCCCTTAGATAGACATTATCATATTTCTTCTCTCAACAACCCGATTAGCAAGAGTTCAACTAACTTTTTGCACAATCTCTCCCCATTTGGCAATGAACTCATCAAACACAATCGGAGAGAAGAATGAGATGATATGCAAGAGATCAAAATTAGGGTGCTTCACAAGGTATATAAGCAAGTATTTAAGCAATTATACTCAACCATTATACCAAGACTTGCAAAACAAGAGTGAATCCTCACAAGAGACCACAAAGAGATAACAAGCAAGTAGGCATGATCTTAGATATGAAATAAAGTGTATAAGTGTCGGTGTCTTCTGCATCGGCAAGATATAGGGTGGTTAAGATCGTGTGTTCCTATTCAGAGGTGATCTTACAAACTATGAAGAACTACAAAGCACACTATAGTTTATCTTAGTTCAGGCCTCTGCTATGAGGTAATAATCCTATGTCCAACATTTTTTGTATTGAAGAAGAACAGTGTTACAATAGGGTGAGTGTCACACCCAGTTTTTAAGCCAAAACCGAATGCTCATAGTATGTGTGCCCAGAAATCAAGTTTACAC
>VSTD030002778.1:0-11496 GCA_008808055.3 Sporobolus alterniflorus
CAAAGGGAAAAATGATAAAACATTTGAGCTGATGAGAATAAAAGAATGTGGTCTGATAATAGCATACAGCCAAGAATGTAGCATACAGCCAAGAATGTGGTCTGATAATTACCTTGTCAGCTTTGAGCATTGGGAACCTACTGGAATCAAAGCTGGAGAAAAGGTAGTTACAGTTAATAGTTGCAGTTGCAATCAATACTCAAAAGTCAAAACAAGACTAGGCATAGCTAGTAACCTGATAGTTGACTGCTGTAGTTTCTGATGTATGAGCAACCCCTTAGCAGGCCTAGCATCTGCAAGCAAATCAAAATTGCGAGGAAGAGGATACTGTAAGAGAGTAATCTAATGATTGATGTTGGTGCTCTGTAAGAACAAAGTATAATATTGAGGTAATGTAACACCTTGTATGATGCTACAAATGTGGAAAATCGAGAATGATGATAATATGATGCTATGTAAGTCCATAACCAATATGAATTGATACACCAATTCTGGATTGTCTGTAAATCACCGACAACAACTTGCGTAGGATTAGTGAAGTTTTTCAATTGCGATATTTTTTCAAGTTTTTACTACAGGATACCTTGAGGGCTGCTCTGAGTTGACTTTGCGAGAGTATTTACATAATTCCCAGTGTTGTTGACTATCTTAGTACTGATCACATTTCATCAACACAATCAACTTTATCACTTTAATCTAAAATGATTTACTCTCTACGTTAACTTTTTACAGTACATTTAACCGTTCATCTTATTCAAAATATTAATTCAAATATACAAAATTATATGTCATATTTTAAATTTATTTAGTGATAAATCAAATCATAAAAATATATGATAGTTTTAAAAAATTGAACAAATGGTCAAACGTAACTAAAGAAGTCAACGGCAATAACAATTTAAATACAGAGGGAGTAACATGCAAGCATAAACCAAGAACAACCAGAGGCCAATTTACAGTCTAATTAGACAAAAGGAGATATTGCTACCACAATTACCAGGGCCCAAAGTCTTGCTCCTAGATTCTCAGAGCAAGAAAGAAATCAGATAAACCTTAATAAAAAGCATTAAACGGGAACAAAAGAGTAAATCCACTATTCCACTCGACTCATCAAAAGGTCTGATGGTAGCTACAAATGTGATAAAACATGTGCCAAGAGAATTATAAGGTACTCCATCTGTTCTGAAATTGTTGTCGTTAGGACACCAATTTGAGTTCATCTTTCAGTAATTACAAATTCTGCATCTATTCGGAGCTCTCACGCCATGTTCCCTGACAGCTAAAAAGTTCCTGAGCAACATTGAACAGCTTCCAAAAAAGTTGGGAAAATAGTACGTTTGCAACCCAATCGCCCAAAAATCACATGGCAGGTGAGAGCGTACAACGAATCCTTAACCATCACCGTCCACACGAATGCACGCTGCGTTCCCCGCCCGCCAGCTCAACGTCGCCCATGCCCCAAGCCCAACCACGGACCCCATCGCCACTCCCATGCATCCGAGCTGCAAAACGAATCGCAGACCCCGCATGCAACATGGACGAGGAATCTCAGACCGCCAGCGCACCAGAGCCGCCGCATCAGAGGACCTCGCAAACCCTATTCCGCTAGCTCCCTAGAGGTAGCCGCTACGGCGATACACAAGAACGGGCGAAGGACGAGACAGAGAGAGCAGGGGAGTTACCGCGCCAGCGCGGCGGCAGAGGAGGCCCGAGGCGACGCGGGACGCCATTGGCCGGAGTCAAGGCGGCGGCTGCGTGCGGAGGGAGAAAGGGGCACCAGCACCACCGATTTGATTCGATCTGGTCTCTCTCTCTCTCTGCCGTGGGGAAGGGGAGAGGAGCCTGCTCAATACTGTATGTCAATAATGAGATCTGAGAATGAGAATGGGGGGACACGGAAGCCATCTGGTCATTTCTTCGCTCCGGTACGCTGCATTTTCGTTTCTCTGGGAACCTTCTGTCTCCTTCCTGGCCACGTGGACAGTTACTCTCATATTTTTGGATTTTCCATTTGACAGGTGTGCCGAGCTTTGTCTGAGCATGCGGATTGGGGATGATGGATCATGAATTGTTAAAAAAAACGTGCACGAATACCTTTTTTTAGAGAAATAAATAAGATGGCTAGCTAAATTTTTTCTTAAAGCTAAGAGACTTTGCTAGAGTTTCGGCTGTCTTTGGAACAACTTTGACTACACTACTCTGCTGAAACAGATTCTTTGAAATTCGTTTTAAAAAATGTTTGACAAAATATATTCTCCTATTTTTTAAAAAGGGATGAGGAATGTCAAATGTATAATATCCTCATACCTATACGACTTGTATGAATTGATCAATTCTATGTGTAACATCAAATTATATAGGGGATATGTTAATATGGTTCTTTTGCAAGAAAAAAATTCTTCAATAGTCTTCACCTTACTCTATTTTTTCTCACTCCCCATTCTTTATTTCTGGCTATCTAAATTTAGGTCCTCCTTAGCAGAGCTCCAGTTGATTCTCAGCCACAATCGGTGGAGCTCGGTCAAACAGTTGTTTTGTAGGAGAAGTGATTTTTATCCGATTCTGAGAAATAATTATCTAAAATGAACTAAAGAGCTAGAAGCTAAAAAAATAGCTTCTCTTAATTCTGATAAGTGATTCTGTATCCTAATTCTAACGCTCCAATTGGCAGAGCTCCACCGAGCTGATTCTCAAACAAAATAAGTAGAGCTCTGTTAAACATTGTTTTTTAGAAGTGATGCTTGTCTAATTCGGAGAAGTAATTCTATGAAATGAAATAAGAGTTTGAGAGCTGAAAAAAAAGTAGTGTATCCAGAAGTGATTTTCTGTTCTTATTTTATACTAGAGAATCACTTTCAGCACACCTATTGATTCTAGATTAATGCCAACAACAGCTCAGAAAGTAATAATCAGTTGGGGGTTCGAAGGATTTAAGTGTATGACTGAATACAACAACTATCATTTTATACAGATCATGGCATGCAAAATCTACTTCCTAAACAGTTGTAGGTCTTCACCAGCGTTTCTGAGTTCCTTGCTCCAATATAAGTAACATCGTTCTTAAGAGAAGGTTTCTTGCTTACAATTTTATTGTAAAGCCAGGAATAAGCAAGGTGTTTTTTTTAATCAACGAGGTGAGTACTTGCTTCCACATGTCAATCGCTAAACTTTTTGCAGAACGTTTATGTACGTATAACTTGAGAACAGCAGAAATAATCTCCTAAACCTGCAGAACACATGTAATCTGTTGATTTTGTGGCATATAATGCACAAAGCAGCGTAACTAGTTATTTTTTATGTTTTCTCGACAATTGTAGATAATGTTCTAACCAAACAGGTTCTTAACCTACTGAGGTAAGTATGATTCCTTATGCATTTGGTCTTCCCAATTTCCACAGATGCCTAGTTAAATTGCGAAAAACAATAACTGAATCATGATATGTTGGCCATGACATGATGTGAGAATAGGAATACCATTTACTAGGCTATGGTTACCACCTGCAGATGTGATATGTTGGCCATGACAAGATGTGCGAATAGGAATACCATTTACTAGGCTATGGTTACCATCTGCAGATATGATGTAATCGAAAACTTTGTTTCAGGCTAACAAAGGCTTCAAATTGACCTCTACGTTCTAAAAATGTTGGGGTTTTAAACCAACAGCAGAAATTGAAAACAGAAAACTGCATGCAATACTTACCAAACCCATTGGCTTCTGTGTGCAGCCATTGCTTGATAGCTCCTGGACGGGCTACTGTTAACTATAGTATAACTTGGTCGTTTTGAACTTGAGGAGGTCAGTGAAGCCGACCAAATGCCAAATGGACCACTGTACTTGCGAAAAAGATTCAAACTTGCCTGCACATCCATATTGTCCAACATGAACCATGTCAATTAGGTGTTAACAAGTTTCTCCAATAAAAAGGAAACTACGGTACAACCAAACATAAAAGGAGGCTAATACTAAAAACCAAGCCAGTGAATTTAAGCACTATAGTGCAACCAAACATAATTTAAGACAGTGAACTATGGCACAACCAAACTCCAAACATAAAAGTAACTTCAAACTTTTACAATATTGAAATGACCAACATTTATAAAATGTAAGGCTACAAGCATTGTGTTTGTCCCATATCCATTTACCAGAAGAACATATCTACTTATTTTCCTCCTATGTCACACGCCATTCATACAAGGTTTATTAGCCTAGTGCCAAAAACTTATAAAATTAATCACAAATGTGCTGAAGGTGTCAACCGAATACATTGTTTTAAAGAAGTACGTGCACCATTACTGTTTATACCTTTTTAACTGCTTAAAGAATAATGAAATCTGTACCATGCGCCAAAAAAACATTCATAAAATATAATGCATATGATATTCTACTCTAGAATGAAACAGTGGTTGATTGGTCTTTTGTAAATAAAATGATTTTGGGGGCAGGAACCTTACGAGTTGCCAAGTTTCAATATTTCCTTGCCCATTCTCATGTAGGAACTTGCTGTTATAAATAGAAATAGATCCGTTTAGATTTTTGAACAACATACCACATACGTATGACATAATAAGAAAAGAGGTGTGAACTAGTGCAAATTTGAGAAAGAGTGAAAGCTCTGATGCTAGTCATATTGGTATTTGAATCTTAGGAGACAATTTCCGCAAGCCATTTTTATGTTACAATTACAATGGCAACTGTTGCGCTTAACCAGATAACTGAACTAACCATATGCCATGATGAACATCTTGATGATTTGGATGGCCCGTTACTCCATGGGAATATAATGCCACAATCTAAGATCACACCAAGTATCCCAGGAGTAATTACAATAGGAAGCAGCCAATATTAGAAGTCCAGGAGAAATAGAAGGCATATGTGTTCTGAGTTGAGCAGTATATTTGGCTTGTCCCCCGGTAAAGCAAACTAGGATTTGTAGATGTTGGCGACTGATTGATGTGTTAGATAATAAAGTTGAAGCATATCCACCAATAAATGGTAGTCACTTGATCATTTAGAAGAGAGAAGCAGGAGCACTCGTGATATTAGTGAGAACTGCTTTTCAAACAATGTCATATTGCATAAAGGTAGATTGCATAATGGTGACCTCTTCTTTCAGTGTGATAGTTTGAAACACAGGTGGAATAGGTAAACAAGCAATACAACTGGAAACATAAAAAGAACAGAAGTACACTAGACTTGATAGTTAATATGAGCTCTGAAATGGAGGTCATAACCGTGTCAATGTCCTATTGTTGGACCTGTTCCATGGTAAGCTCTGCTAATAGTCCATGATCCCATTTCTTGTGAAATCCATCCTAGAGTACAGAGTGAAGAAATGATCAAATATATTTTGGAAAGACCGTTTCGGAATGCAAGGACAATTCAAAATAAACTACCTACAACTTTGGGTGGTCCAAGACTTTAACTTGCTTGAGTGGAATCTGCAATTATAAGTGCAATTTCTGGACCTGAACAAGAGCTTTCTCATTGAGGGTAGAGTCAGAATAGGACTTAAGTACCTCAAAGGTATCACATGCATGATACAGTTCTTCTTTTCGAGTATTTCCAAGACCATCAGCGTTACCTGCAGAAAAGGCAAGTTCCAACCGTTTATTAGCAATGGAGGTTCCTATGAGATCGTGAATCTACAGGGTTACAACAGGACAATGAAACAAAGGTGCATTCAACTACTTTCGAATTTAAATTATAAGACAAATGAGCAGGAGAGTTCATGCGATAGCATGTGGAAAATGATCCTTTTAAGCAATTGTGGAACATGATTCATCATCTTAGAAAGGAAACAGTTCATATGGGCATGCCAAAACAGATTTACCAAAGGTTTCCTTTGCTGTCAATACATATTGTCTGCACTTGAAAGTAGTCAAGCGTATAGGAGATGGATATCTAGTTTCGTATCAGCTATTGGATGAGAGGCAACGGTTGATTGAAGTGATGTGTAAAGCATTGCGTTAAGACAGCAGGAATATGCATTGACTTTCAGATCATAGCCCATCTTACTTTGAGACATGCACAAAACGTGAATGTTGTGACCTTTTGCCTTGAGGACCAGCATAGGAGCGAAGAACCTGCAGTAAAAAGTAATAGACAAAACAAATTATGGACCAGCTTTCGTCTGCGCTTAGAGAAGGAACTGAGCCAACGTTTAACAAACAATGCAATCAAGCAAACACAAGGATCATCGGGCCAGCTTCCATCTGCGCTTAGAGAAAATTAGAACTAAGCAGGCGTTTCACAAACAAGAATATTGAACGAACACAAGGATAACAGGGCCGCTTTCATCTGCATTTGGTAAAAGAAGACGAGTGGCGATTAGCTGTCCAATTTAAAGCTCACCCAATGCTCCATGTCTAATCGGACCACGGGCAGACCAGTGAGTTCGGTTCGGCTAGGAGTCGCGCAGCATCTACACATGGAGGAAGACGAAGCGGGAGCACTTGTTCAGTGATGTACATGGACTCGAGAAGAAGGCGACGACTGCTATGCAAGCGCTGATTGCGTGCAAGCAACCCGTACCGGCCACAGGATGGGGATCCAGCCACTCATGAAAACTTTGCAAAAACACCCTCCGACACCTCCCCTTCTCTGTGAATAGGACGCCAGACTTTCAGACAGGTTCGGTTCAAACAGAACAAATCAGATCAAACTGTGCACCTATTTGAAAAACTGTGTGGTGGATGACCGGTGGAGACGGGCGGCGGGACAGACAGGCGAGGGGTGGTAGAGGACCGGTGGAGACGAGCAGTGGGATGGACAAGTGAGCTGCTGTCCAGACGGGCGGCAGCCAAGGGACAGCATACAACTGCGCGAGATGGGTGGGGGATGGCAGCAACTGGGCGAGACGGGGTCGAGACGGACGAGGGATGGCAGAGCACTAGGTGAGGGGCGGCATAGGACCGGGCGAGACGGTGGGTCGATGGCGTAGGACTGGGCGAGGGGCGGTGCTGGACCGAACCTGTCTGGAGTGAAGTATGGCGGCCGTTCGATTTGTCCTGTTCACAGAGAAGGGGAGGTGTCCGGGGGTGGTTCTTACAAAGTTTTCACGAATGGTTGGATCCCCATCCTGTGTCCGATACGCGTTGCTTGCACACAAGCAGCAAGTGCACAGCAGTCGTCGCCCGAGAAGAATGGGAGGAGGAAGAAGAACAGAGAAAATTGGTGGAAGAATGTATCACAGAGAGGAAACAGAGTTCTGAATTCGGTTAGGCTATCTCCACGGACACCCTAAAACCTAAAATGGGTCAAAATGATGAATTATTTATCTAAGAAAACATCTTCAATCAATCCTTTAAACACATCTCCATTTTGATCCGGTGATCTAAAAATAGAGTAGAGAAAGGGATTTGGGGCACGCCTCTCATCTCTCGCCTCTCCTCCTCCCACTCACCCCACCGCTCATTGGAGGAGCCCGCCCGGCGTCCTTGCCACCCTCCTCCTCCTTGAGGTCGCCTACTCCGCCGCTGCCTTGCGAGGCCAACACCGAGGACCTCCTCGCGCTCGAACCACTGGATCTGAGCAGAGAAGGGGAGGGGAGGGGAGAAAGGAGGAGCTCCACCGCCAACACATGGAGCTCGACAAAAGAGGTGATGTAGGGGAGGATGGAGCTTGCAGCTTCTTCCTCCAACCCGCGCGGACCTCATCAGAGTGATGGCGTAGCTCATCAATGCCAAGCTCCGTGACCATGGCGACGGCATCGACCACTGTTTTTCAATCGCCCGTTGGAGATTGTTGTTTATGGGTTCCCTTGCTTAGCACTGTGCAGGACCTTTAGCATGAAATAGAGCACTAATTTTGGTCTCTCCGTTGGAGATAGCCTTACAAGATATTTCGTGTCCTGCTCTCTATTCGCTCTCATTCTTATATCCGGACGCAACCGGTAATGAAGGCTAAGCCCATTCTAGGCCCGATATCTTCACATTATGCTTCTTGGGCCGAGTACTGCGCCTTGGACCTTCTCCAGCTTTGCTAACTTGAATCATCTCGGCTGATGATGCCACCAACGAAGGAGTACTCACATTCCTCGGGTCTTGAGAGGTTGCTTGACCCCAAGCAGGTGCCCACAAAAACTGTTGTTGCAATGATTCACGGTCCTCCCAAGTGGCTAGAGAATCTGGAAGCTCAGACCAATGCACGAGCACTTGAGCAATCTGCACGCTCCTGTGAGGAATTAGCCGAGTCTGCAACACCTGCAACGGAATCCTGTATTGCATACCATCATATGGCAATTCAGTACTCACATGCCCCTTGAATCCTGCTGCCAGCTTCAACTATGAAGCATGCATGATAGGGTGTATAGCAGAGTGATCTGGAAGCTTCAGACGGTATGCCACTTTCCCAACGTGTGCCACAATCTGAAACAGTCCGAAATATTTGAAGCTCAGCTTTTGATTTGCCCTGGGCTTGATAAAGGATTGAACATATGGTTGAAGTTTCAGATAAACCATGTTACAAACTACAAACTCTCACTCAGATCGGTTCTTGTCAGCTTGCCGCTTCATACGATTCTAAGCTCTGACTAGGTGTTGCCTCACCAACTGATCCATTATGGATCGTCCAGCTAGCCATTCTTCCAATTTGCCATTGGCAGCAGGGGGCGGCTGAAGCCCCACCAACCTTGGTTGCCTGCCATAGAGCGCTTCAAAAGGAGACCGGCCCACAGCTAAATGGAAACTCGTGTTGTACCACAACTCTGCCGAAGGCAACCAATTCTTCCACTTAGTAGGACAGGCATGGACAAAGCAGTGAAGAAGGTCTCCAAACATTGATTAACACGCTCTATTTGCCCGTCAGATTGTGGATGATAGGAGGAACTCATCCTGAGACTTGTGCCTGATAGCTTGAACATTTTTTCCAAAATTGACTAGTAAACACTAGGTCTCGATCAGATATAATAGCAGATGGTAAGCCATGCAACTGATAGACTATGTTGAGGAACACCACTGCTAATGAACTAGTTGTGTATGGATGAGATAGTGGAATGAAGTGGGCACCCTAGTGAACTTATCCACAACCACCAGGATACACTTAGCATTAGAAGACCGAGGTAACCCCTCAATAAAATCCAAAGAAATAGTATCCCAAACATCAGATGGCACAAGTAATGGCTGGAGCTTCCTAGGATAGATTGCTCTATCAGGTTTAGTCTGAATACAAATCTGACATACTTTCACAAAATCATGCACATCTTGTTTCATTCCCTTCTAAAAACTCGGTCGCTGCATCGGGAGACTAGGTCGCTGCATCGGAAACGAATGACGCTGACCCTGCATCGGTGGGTGAATCATCTGCGGTGCTCTGAAGAAGGGGCCAGGCTGAGGTAAGTGAGCGTTTGTGTTGCCTCCTAAGGATTGCCCTTGAAATGGCATTTTTTGTTTGCCATTCCTTTCCATCTCCTTAAGTTTTTTCTCCATAATGATGGCCTTGTCAACCATCCGTTGGAAATCCTCGTAGTCAGTATTAAGCAGCTAGAATTGAATTTCATCATTGAGCCCATTCAGGAATGCATCCTATTTCTTCTCATCGGTGTTGACATCGTCTGGTGTGTATCTTGATAGTTGTGTGAACTTGTTGAGATACTCGTTCACAATCAGGCTGCCTTGTTGCAGATTAGAGAATTCTTTCTTCTTAAGCTTTAGAGTACCATGGGGTACATAATGAGTCCTGAATCTAGCCTTGAACTCATTCCATGTGATAGCACCAATGTTCTGGTGAGAGTTACGGTACGTCTCCCACCAATCAGCAGCTGTCCCAAACAACTGATGTGCTGTAAAAAGTAATTTCTCATGATCGTTGCACTGGGCAATCTCTAGCTTCTTTTCTATCGACTTTAGCCAGTCTTTAGCTTCCATTGGGTCCTTGGCTTGCGAGAAAGTGGAAGGATGAGTCCTCAAGAATTCTCCAAGTTTGGACTGAGGTGGCGGTGGTGGTTGGTGCTGGTGAACCTGCTGGTTTGGCTGTAGATGATTGAGCATCTGAAGCATAGCCTACATCAACTGATTATGCGTGGTGATTAGTTGCTCCAGTGATGGTTGTTGTTGCCATTGTTGGCTTGGTTGTTGGTGGCCTGGCCGTTGCACTGGCTATTTCTCGTGTTCACCATCTAAGATATTTTTGAGAGAAAGGGTATAAGTTTTTTTCTAGGATCAGATCAAAACCCCAACTATATGTTGTGATTTTTTATTAATCTTGATTAAAAGATGTGGTCATGTATAAGATGCCGAAGCAATCCATAACTCACACCTGGCACTCACAAACAAGAGAAACATCCTGATAAGATGCCGAGGTGGGAAAGTCTGTGCGGCCATGAAACATGGCCAGCCGGCCAGCCTAGATAGCTGGCCGGCCTGACAAGTGGGCCTCTCAAGTGCCACTTTCACCCAAAGCAATGACTTAACCCACCTATAGATACCTGCTACTCCTCCCAATAGAAAGTGTGAAGAAAGTGAGTTTAGCCTACAAAGTGCTTCCAAGTTTAGTTCTAGTAGAGTAGAGAGATAGGTGAGGTTCTGAGGTCCAGAGGACTCCTTGTCTTGTCAGGAGTCCTCGGAGTAGCTTGAGCGCGGAAGTTATGCTGGAATTCGTTCGGGTTCGACAGAGTTTTCCGAGCTCTAGTTCAGTCGAGTGCAGGAGCACTGCTGAAATTCTGTGAATTCTGACAGAGAACCAACTCTCGAGTCCCTCTGGTGTATTGGAGTCCTGGCTTGTCGGAATTATCCTATGATATTACCTCAAAGTGGGTGATTTGCCAATCATAGTAAGTCATTCATTCACTGCTCTTATGTTATTTGTGCATTTACATACTGTATAGTAGAATTGGTGTTTGTCTTGTCGTATATACGGTCTCGTGATTGAGGAGCAATCGAGTATAGTGGGACCAGGTGTGGTGACTATTACTTGATCCCTTGAAGGTTAACTGCTTTAGTCTAGCGGAAGATCCTAGGTAGCGTAGTCGATGAGGTGTCGGAGGCATTGTCCATGTGGCACCCCCAGCCATATGGATTGTTGTGGTACCCACAGGAGTGACAGTCCTATTAGGGCTTCGTAATCCACCACATAGCTAGACTGGTACGGTGGGTCCCTCCCTACCTGGCTTCAATATAGCTCCTTGTGTGGATTCTTTGTTGTGCTATAGGTTGATCAGGCGGTCTAAGTCTATTTTTCAAGACAGTCCCAAAATCTAATCTAAGGTACGTGTATGCATTTATACAATTGCTTTTAAGTTGTCCTACTCGTCTCTAGGTTATACTTAGCTTTTCTTTCTCCAAAGTTATCACGCGGTATAGATATAGTGCTAGTCTGCCTCTGTCCTTGTGGATTCGATAACCCTAGGAATACTCTTAAGTGAAAGCTGCTACAATTGACATCCGTACACTTGCGGATCATTCTGTTTTGCTTAAGGACCGCCGATAAGCTTTTCGGTGCTGTTGCCGGGGACAGCTGTGCTAGATTAGTATTTTTATCTTAATCTGTCTTTAGAT
>VSTD030002779.1:0-11496 GCA_008808055.3 Sporobolus alterniflorus
TTGTAAAAGAGGTGGGCAATCATATTGCATCCTTCAGAGTAGGAAGTTTCTTGGTGGTGCCCGTAATGGATCTGCCTATGAGCCTATCGCGTCTAGAGATGGCAATGGGTACCCGCAACTCGTGATTTAATGGGTTTTTCCTCTATTATAAGGTGGGTCTATACTGAATTTTATATCCACGGGTTTGTTAGTGGGATAAATGTTGTACTCAATGGGTTTGCGGGTCTGGGTCTGATTTTCTTAAACCCAGATTCGTTACCCGTGTACCCGGATCAAAATTATTAGCACACCAATTTTGCATAGCCCAGTAGGCTCAGGTAGGCATACAAGTCCAATCCAAAACTATTATATTTTTACTTAAACTTGTAATTTATGTTGTTGTAAGACTGAACTATGTTTGCTAAGTATTGAGGCTAAACTACTATATTTTATAATTTGTGTTGTACTGTTGTTGCTAAGTACTGAGGTTGAACTATGTTAAAATTTTGAGGTGGGTTACCCGATGATTTTTTTTAACTCGGTGGGTTTGAGTTTGGATTTGAGATAAAATCTCTATCTGTGATACTAAATGGGTAACTCAGTGGGAGGATTTTTCTTTGTTGGATATGGGTCTGAGAAGCCTAAATCCGGTGGGTTTGTAACTGTTGCCAGCTCTAATCACGTCATCTGTTTTGTTCTAGTAGTGTTATGATTTCTGTAGCAGTATGGAGGAAGATACAATGCATATGGCGGTTTTCTATTGATTTGATTCTGCAGTACATTATTAATGTTGAATCCAGTAATTACTACATCTTCCTGTGGCAAGATTTTGGACTTAACCATGTCTTTTAGTGACTTTCACTTATGTTCTTTTCATGTACATTGATTCATTTTTTTAATAGAACTAGTGTTAGTGGGTTGTGGCCAGGTCGTCTCGAGCGGTGGTGGCAGTCAGACCGGCCGTGGCAGGATCCGGTGCCACCGTAGTGGTTGGGTCTGTGCACGCACCCGCACCAGTTAAACCAGTTGTGGCGCCGGTCAGACTACCTACCGCGGTGGCATCGACGCCAAAATGGCTAGGGAAGGAGAGAGAGAGAGTTAGGGTTACATTGATACTATGATAGAAATGAAAATGATCCTTAAATATACATGTTACATATATATATGGTAGAACTACATATGAGACCTAAAGTCTATGGCTAATACAACTGCCGTCGGAGGGGAGCGGACCAGTGCGGCTGACGAGTGGAGGGAGTCAAGGCGGCGCACGATCTGAGCCACGGGCGCATCGTTAGCAGGGTGATTTGCAAAATGAATGGACGACGGCGGGCCTTTTTTTTTTGCAAAGGGAGCGTCTCTTCCGTGGAGCCACACGATTCGAATCCGATGACGCTTGTCGCTCATTTGCACAGTTGCACCAAAAAGGGCGTTTGCACCTGATACGCTTCCTTGTTACAATGTCTTACTAAGATATGTATTATAGGGCATTCTTACTAAGATATGCCGGGAGTTCTATCCCTTCCCTTGCTGCTTGACTACTTGTAGGGCATTTCATAGTAAGCAGTACCACCATGTCTTAACATCTGTCACGGGTGAGATTAAACATCCTTGCTCTATGCATCAAGGTGACCTTCGTGGAAGCTTCCCAGTAAGGACTGCTAGGGTAGTTTTTGTTGGGGTCCCTTTCTTGGAGTCGCTAAACAACCTGCATCCTCTGTTGTTGCACGGCCGGATGGATGGACGGCCACTTTATTCTCTCTGTTTTTACTGCTGTAGTTCTCTGGCACGGTCCATGCATGGTCATGCACACTTTATGTTTTTGCTAGCTCCTATGCTACAAGCGCACTGAGTATCTCCTGACAGCCGTGGGGCACTGACAGGTGGGTCACATATCAACGGCCCCACATCACCTGACATTACGTAAGGGGATCCTTTTCCGCTACAAGCATACTATAGATTAAGGGTTAGGATAAGTCTAGGGTCAGAGAAGTACGCCTCCTAGCTACTGCATTACTGTAACCAAACTGCCTGCATGCTCTTTTGGTATGGCATATCCCTTGTGTACCTCTATATAAAGCCATCACCTCCCTCCACACTCATACCACAAGTTGTCTAGCTCTTTCCTTCCTCCTCTCGCTTGCCTGACAGCAACGCTAAGCTTCATCTTCGTCAGACCATGAAGCTTGGAGGACATGGCAGACAGATGGGGAGGCTCAACAGAGCTTTCCAGGAGAAGAGAGCTAGGTTCTACATTTTCCGCCGCTGCGTTGTCATGTTGCTCCGCTGGAGCGACTAGATTTTGATCTCCATGAGAGATCATGTTTTTCGCTCCATTTTGATAGTTTTTTTTTAGGTGTAGCTGCTCTGTATAGGCTGGCCATGTAGATGTAGTGGAGGACATCTTACATTCTCACTTGCCTGTTGCATCAGGCAATGTTCAGAGATCCAGCTCTGCAGTCTGAGATTGTCCTCTTTTTGTATATTTGGAGGAAGATTGATTATAAAATCATTAACTGTTCTACATCCTGATTTATTACTGTGACAACGATAGCAACTTCTCAAAAATTGGCATTAAATAATGAGAGCACTTCTGTCATAAAGCTATGCTTCGTAATTAATATTTTGTACCAAATGCTTGTTGCTTTGAACCTTTGCTTTGGGTGTACAAAATTGATATCAGTTTGTGTGGTCAAAATCTTTCCTTTCTCCCTATGCAAATGTTTGGAATCCACTAAGAATCTTTGCTACCAGGCTTGATTGGCCTAGCAAATGTTTGGAATCCACTAAGAAAACACACTTCAATCTTTTTTAGTGGAAGCTGATGAGTTCTTTTGAGTGGAGGCTTACGAAGACACAATACAATCTTCTTTTAAGCGGGAACTTAATCAAAGTGGATACATATGATTGAATCATGTCAATTTCAGTGCAATACCTCACTGGTGACGAGTAAGAATGGAACTTAATGTAACTTGCTAAACTTACTGTAAATTGCTGAGTGCATTAAGAAGTGTGGCCACCAGCACTTTGTTTCTACACTCTGATTGTTCTAAGTTTTTACCGCAAAATTACGGATCACCTGAAGCTGACAAACTTTGATAGTGGCATGGGTAGGAAAAGGGGTTCATGCCCAGAGCTCGGTAAAGTGCCTCCACCCAGAGACCATTTCACAATATTATTTGGTCATGTTATAAAATCAAGTTAAAAATGAATAAAATTTTGATTCAATCCTGCTCACTTGTTTGCATCTGCTCGGTCACATCGGCATCATCGTTGTGTCTCGGCTTCCTGCATTGTTTTCTTCTGTTTCTGACTCCATGAGAAATGCAGGAGGAGCTGCTCGTCCCAGAAGACAGGGCCCCTGTATTCCTGGTGAATACGTATTGTTTTGCTCTCCATCTTAGACTGCAGCCAGTTAATCAGCAATTTTGTCCTATCTGGGCCTATGATATCTTATTGTGTTGCAGTAGCTGCTTAGGTCTTGGTCAGAGCTGTGATGCACTAGTACAATAAGGACAATTAAGGACTGCTGATAGGCTTTGGTAGGCACCATTCTTTCTGCTTAAGACATACAGTAGTACAGATTCCATTAAGCCGTGGCCAGCAGCTTTTGCTTAGGCATTTGACAAGTAACCGCTTTTGAGAAATCATTCTGGTGGCTAAATAGTAGTTATTTTGTAGACTTCCTGTTCGTTGTTTGATAATGTGTGACATTATAGAAATGAGGCGATTTATTTTCCCTTTTTGTCCCGAGGCACTGTGTACCGCAGCTTGTACGAAAATATTCACAGTATCCACATAAGGAAAGAGTTGTCTAACCTTTGTAGGGGACTAGTAGTTATTTTCACAACTGACAAACGTAGTAATTGCTACAACAACCAACATGCATAACTTCCAAGAAGGTACAACCCAATTATTATAAAGTTTAGCAGGACTCACAACATAACGGGAAAGAAAAAATGACCACAGTACATATGACCAAGATATTAAGCGCAAACTCTATTATTGCATCTCCATCCGTGGTCAGCAAAGATCTCTATGGCCACCGTCTCTAGCTTCCGACATGCCACGGTGATCTTTTCGTTGTCTTGATCATTATTTTCTAGTGGGACAAAAAATGAAGCCAATGTGTTCCCGAGCACCTGCATAAAAGATTTAATCATAATTTTATCAAAGACAATAACATTTCTACTTAGCCATATCACCCAACAAAAAGCAGATACGCCCGTAAGTAGTTGTCGTCTTAATTTGCCCCGACCTAATTTGTCCACATGTTGAACATGTGTTGTACACTATGTGGAGGTGAAAGGTTAAAAGCAATCTGAGTTAGCAACCAAAGAAATCTAGCATAATAGCAATAAAAACAGATGGTGTATAGTTTTATCATGTAGACAAAAGCTACATTATTTGCTATCACCCCAGTTACGCTTTGCTAAATTATCTTTAGTCAAAATTACCTCTTTCTTTATGTACCACATGAAAATTTTAATTTTGAGTGGAACCTTCAACCTCCATATTTGCTTATGCATATTATTAGCCATACCATTATTTATGAGTGTCAAATAGAGTGAGTGAACCATGTAGTGACCGTGTTGATGTAGGTTCCAAGAGAACACATCGTTCGGTCATTTAGTCTAACGTGCATAATTCTCCCTACCAAGTCCTTCCATAGAACATGATTGTTATCATTTAGTAATCTGTGGAAGGAGGCATTCAAAGGCATCGTACTAAGAACACTCTCCACCATTGCACTCTTTCTCCTCACTAAATTATATAGGGTCGGGTATTGATGTTTGAACGAAAAGTTGCCTAGCCATCGATCTTCCTAAAACCTGATTTATTTACCATTGTTCAAATGGAATGTTCCATGGTTGAGGAAGGTTTCTTTGACTTTCATGAGGCTGACCCAAAAGTGTGAATCCCCGGGTTTCCTATCCACCTTACCTATTGTTTGGTTTGCTAGGTATTTATTCTGCAAAATTGTTTGTCATAACACATCTTCGTAAATAAGCTTAAAGAGCCATTTACTTAACAAGCACTTGTTTTGAATCTCCAAATTCTGAATTCTAAGGCCTCCCTAGTCCTTTGGTTGGCACACTACATTCGGTCTTCGATACGGTGTTGCGCCGTTGCGTCACTAGGCCCATAGTGGTGGCTGACAGGTGACCCACATCGCTGACACCGGGCTGCAGTAGCCCTGTGGCCTAGAGTTGTTGAACCGCTTGGCACAGTGATGGGTCACTGCAACTGACCTGCCACACGTCTCATCTGTATTTAATGAGCCGCCTGTTGCATGCCTTGCGAGCGTGCGGAGCAGCCCTTATCACGTAGCGCATTGGAAGATACGGGCATACCCGCCCTGATGGAGATCATGATGGCCAGGTTGCTAGAGGATATTTATTTATTTGCTTACAGCCCACAGAGCCCAGGTAACACGTGGTGGCCCCGAAGCTGCCCCAAACCACGGGGCACGTGGCGGCCTCGGTGCTGCCCTGAGCCGGGAGCGGGAGCCCAAGCCGCGGGAACACGTGACGACCCTGGAGCTGCCCCGATCCGGGAGCGGGAGCCCGAGCCGCGGGGACACATGGTGGCCCCAGAGCTGCCCCGAGCTGGGAGCGGGAGCCCGAGCCGCGGGGACACTTGGTGGCATCAGAGCTACTCTCAGCCGGGAAGCGGGAGCCGTTGTCTTGACTTGAAGCTTGTACGTGGGGGTACTCGGTCCTCAGGGTACCGACATCGAGAGCCCATCATCCACATAGTGAGGAATCACTCATGTGATTTGGCCCTCCTCCTTGGCCCTTTTGATTAAGATAGCTAACATATCAACAACAATATTAAAAGGATTGATGATAACATATCTCCTTGTCTAACTCCTGTTTTGGTTTGAAAATTTTGCCCAACATAATCATTGATCTTTACGCCAACATGTCCCCCTTTCATGAAAGAGGCTATCCATCTACACCATGTAGGTGAGAATCCTTTCCTTCTCAAGCCTTGTTATACAAAAGACCAATTTATCTTGTCATGGGCTTTTTCAAAGTCAACTTTGAATATTAGACTGTTTTGTTTCTTCCTATGCATCTCATGAATGGTTTCATATAATACAATCACTCCTTCTATTATATTTCTCCCTAGCAAAAAAGTCGTTTGTGTCGAACTAATGACTTTCGTAGCTATATGGAAAATTCTATTCATAACCACTTTGGTGAATATTTAAGCTGGCATTTAGCAGATAGATCGGCATGTACTGTTGTATAGTTGCAGCCTCCCTACATTTTGATAGTAGGATTATCGTCCCAAAATTCAAGTTGTATAAGGGTAAATCCCATTGTGAAATTCCTGAAATAGAGTCATGAAGTCATTTTTGATAATCTCCCAACATGACTGATAAAATTCCGCCGAGAATCCATCTGGCCCCGGAGCTTTGTTGTGTTCCATTTGGAAAATTGCCTCTCGCACTTCATCCATAGTAAATGGTCTAGTTAGAAGGTCATTTTTCTCTTGGGACACCTGCTCTATGTCATCCACCCTTGACTCATCTAGTGACAATGAGTTGGGTTTCAATGGGCCAAAAAGATCTTTATAGTATGAGGTGATATATTCCTTCGGAGCCTGATCGCCTTCAATTATCTTATCCTCATGTTGCAACTGAAATATTCTTATTTTTCTATATTTTCCACTTGCCACGAGCTGAAAGTATTTAGTGTTAGAATCACCTTTCAACAAATCCTTTACCTTAGCTCATTGGTACCATTTAATTTCTTCCTCCCGGAGCATTGTTTTATGTTTATTTCTTCTACCTGCAGCGGGGTATGTTCAGCTTCTTGTCTAACCCATCCAAAATATCAAGTATCTCCTTTTTTTCTTTCTTATATTGCCCATTTGTATTCTTTGCTCAACCTCTCAAGTAGTGGCGTAGTCTACGAATTTTACCTTGCCATCTTTCCCTAGGTGTGCTGCCCACCAAAGTGTTTGTCCATATATCCCTCACCATTTTCATAAAATCATCTCTTAAGAGCCACCCTAATTCAGATTTGAACATAGGTTGTGTAGCCATAAGAGCTAATTCTCCAAAATTTAACAAGAGGGGTGTATGATCCGACACTTCTCTGGTAATAGCATGAACCATGGTCAAGGGAAACTTCTCCTCCCGCTCCGTAGTGACTAGAACCCGATCCAATTTCTCAAAGGTTGGGTTGGCTAAATTGTTTGCCCATATGTATTTCCTATCGGACATTTTTAGTTTCTTCAAGTTTAGACCATCAATAACGGCATTAAACAAGAAAGGTCATCTAGTTTGATAGTGATCATTATTTTTTTTCAATGGATGACGCAAAATATTATAATCACCACCCATTACTAGAGGTAAATTTTCGTGGCTACACATATCAACCAATTCAGCCAAAAAGCTCTCTTTGTGCTCATCCTAAGTAGGACCATGTACTACCACTAGTGCCCATTTAAAATTATCTGATTTGTTGCATAGCTGAAATTTGACATAGTAATTTCCCTCCTTTATTGCACCAATATCATATATTTGAAAGTCAACACCTAATAAAATGCCACCCGATCTACCTCTAGGAGCTTTAGAATGTCAAAGATGACCCCTTCTCACACAAAGTTTTTTGAGAAATCTAGGCATGAAGTCGCTCCTACCAGTCTCAAATATGGCTATAAAATTAAGGTTGTTCTCTTTAGTGAGGTCACTAATGAACTTATGCTTATTTGGGTCCTTGAACCCATTGGTATTCCAAAAAATTCATTTCATCTTGAACAATTTTGTTTTGATTTATTCATGTTTCTCTTACTTTTTCCCCCCGAGGAAGATGGTTTAGGCTTTGGAGTAATTTTGCAATCCTTCGGATAAGTATTACCCAAATCTATCATCTCATCCATAATCTCACAACATAAAGAGTTTAAAATTAGCTTATCAACTTTCTTGTTTTCCATTTCCTCTTTTTCTTCTCTGTCAAAAATATCACTAATTATGTCCCTGTTTGACACCCCATCTAACCTACCTAATTCTATCTCTTTGATGTGTGATACTGAAGATGACACAATATTATCATTACTACCTAATGATACACCTAAACCTGGCAGGTAATGTACTACTTGTTCATCTAAGATTTAGGGCGGTTACCTTTCTCCTTTGAGAAGTCCAAATTACGCGCTGCTTTAATCCTTGTGGCCCTGTCAAGAGAGTGATCATCACCAGATTGTGCCCACCTCTTTCTTTTGCGTGAGGGAGACTCGACTTCTGGAATAACTACTAATTCTCTCAATTGTTCGACCTCTGTACTCTCCGGCTCATCGCCCCTGCCTTCCATTTCAAAAACCCCAATTAGCTCATCTTCACTATAAGCTTTGGTTTATCTCTTTGCACCTCACTATCCCACTTCTCCTGATGAGACACCTCCATCAGCATAGAATTCTCATCGGCAGCAGTGTTTTGCACTTTCTTTTTCCATTGATGGTCATCATGAGGTCCATCTGAATTTCATCCAGATTTAGTGAGCCATTTCCCAAAAAAAAACTATTAGTGAGCCTAGGTTTTGATTGGTCATAATATGGCAATTATTTTTTACTGGAGCCTCTACCTACTCTTCAAATTTATATTTTGATCCCCAAGGTGCTATATCATTTTGGACACGTCTAGCGGTACTTTTTAAAACTCTATCTAGTATTGACGGATACGATTGTTTCAGATATCGAACAGCTCAGTGTGCAGCGCTGCTACCCCATACGTGTACGAATCTGCAGATTCAGTGGGCTCAGCATGGTTTCAATGAAGGTTCTTGGCATCTGGCATTGATTCATGCGGCAAGTAACTTATTTTTTTCTGTTCTTGCTTTGCTTCTCCATGGTTTTCTTGGATAGCTCACACCACTGTAAATTGTCTGCACGGTCTCCTTGTAAGAACAGTTGTGATTTTGCAATTTCCCAGATCTTCTTGGAGTTGTGATGTACAAGAAGATCTGGTAAGGAGTTGGGAAAAGTTCTTCAAGATCTAATATTCAAGTATCTTTGAGATTTCCTATTGTCGTCACGGTCCATTCGGAAGCTGCTAGGAAGGACGGAATGATTACCCGGGTCATCCCTGTCGCCGGCGTATCTTTTGACCCAAAAGTACTTCTGAGTGTACTGGGTTTGGGCCCCTTGTCTTGTGAAGTTGGGGACATTTCCTAGCCGTTTTGATGCATTTCCCTGTGTTTTGCCTGACCCCCAGTCAAAAGCACACGCTACTTTGTTATAGTGGCCATGCCTGCTGCTTGTCACTAGCTCGTAGAGATCTTCATTTGTCAATTTTGTGAGCCTCTTAGTTTATCTACTGTCGTCAGAAAAATATTTTCTGCAGCATCCGTTATGTGTTTAATTTCTCTCTAGCATGAGGTTGTATTAAGTTGGCTCTTGTGAAGTATTATCCTTGATTCTGTGGCTTATGACGATTGACTATAATAGGCGCAGGCAACATTGGTTGACTTGACGTTGAATCCTCTGTATATGAATGCCAGTCAAGCATGTGACATACCATGTCTCAGTGTTGGTCTTGCAGCACACAAGCACTGTCTCATGTTATCCAGCATTTAGGCGCGGCCAAATGAGTTGAATGGTAATCTGATGAGCATCTTTAGTTGATTCCGTTGTTCATTTTTTTAAATCATTTTGTACCGAGATTAAAATATAATACAAATATAGCAAATGGTGAGTATGCTTTTATGTCTCGTGATGAACCATATTTGCTGGGGCGAAAAAGAATATATGACCTGTATTTTTTCACTTACTACTACCTGTACTTATTTTTTTGGCCTGTGTTTTTTACATTTGTATAATTATTTGATTCACCTATGTACTACTACCTGTACTTATTTTTTTGGCCTGTGTTTTTTACATTTGTATAATTATTTGATTCACCTATGGCAATTAACACCCAGTAATAATTTATTCTTCTTCTATTTGTTTTCCCATGCTAGTGTACATTGAAGCATTGCGTCCTACCTTTAGTGATACGCCAATGATAATGTGGACCATTGGTCTTGTCCGAGTATATATTTTTGCGCTTGGTGGTTGTGTAGTGCCCTAGGGCTTAGATTATTCACTGCAGTTCAGCTCATTAGCGTGATGTGTGTCCGTAGTGGTCCATTCAAGTTGCCGCAAGTATAGTTTAGGAGGCTTGGCTATGCCTCTTCAACCAGTTGAAAGGTTACTCTATTTAGATTACTAGTTGATAACCTCACGCGTTACGACAGGAAAAACAACTAAAATATTTTGTGAAACATAAAAGTGTTATTTAAAAATGAGGAATATAAATGATCAATATTTAAAAATTATAACATTGACAAAAAATTGAGGGCATTTATGTAAAAATTTAGATTGAAAACTGGTTAGGGTAAAATTTAGGGGCTAATTTTAAAAAGGTAGGAACTATTTCTGAATTTATTAAAAAAATTCAAGGGCTTGCATGCGATTTTGGTATTTTCTAGGATTTCTCAGAATTATTTTTGTATAGGAAAAGTCATGGATCAGGTCTATGGATCGTATGACCATGGTTGGATCTCAGTCCATGGTGGACTCACA
This sequence comes from Sporobolus alterniflorus, assembly GCA_008808055.3. Lineage (NCBI taxonomy): Eukaryota > Viridiplantae > Streptophyta > Magnoliopsida > Poales > Poaceae > Sporobolus > Sporobolus alterniflorus. The sequence continues at coordinate 10,552 of VSTD030002779.1, forward strand.
AGTATGAGGCGGCGCGGCCGCTCCGGGACTCGGGAGGTCATCATGATAGCTCAGAGAGAGAGAGAGGTCGTCGGGGTTCTCACCAATGACGCCACTTGAAGGCGGAGATGGCCACACGACAGTGCTCAACTGAAGCTGCCGGTGGTACTCCAATGGGGAGATGGTTCTGGACACGAGGATGAGAGCTTGGATCCAGGTGAGTGCGGTGGATAATGGGGTGCTCTCATCGCGCCTTTTACAGGGTCGTAGTGCAGTGGAAGGCGAGTGGTCAAGGGGAGGGAGGCAATGGCGGTGGAACTTGAATGACGCCGGTTACGAGAGATGAAAATGGAGAAGGGGAGGCGATGGGGTACGGATATTTTCAGTGGGGAAGAGGGGGAGGAGGCGAGGCGGCTCTACAATAACGGAGGCGGACGACACAGCAAAGAGCGGCGCAACGGCCGGAGAGGCCGAAGGTGGTAGCTGGCATCTGGATGTCGAAGATGACCAAAGGAAATTAGGTCGGTAGATCAAATACACGGTTGGATCGAACTGCTGGATGGACCGATGAAAAAATATGGCTGGGAGTATGAGATGGGTCAAAAAGATAGGAAAAGGAATAATGACGGGTCAAAACAGAAAATAAAAAATGAAATAAAAATAGGGAAGGATTTTTAGATACTGAAAATTAGAAATTTGATTCAAATGATTTTTGATTTAAAAATCTTCAAAACATATATAAGCGAGATCTTATTTTGTTCATCTCATCGCGCAGAATAAAATGGTGAAAATGAAAATCATATGAATGAGATTAATTTTTTTTAATTTTTTTTATTCTTTAGTAATGATGTGGCAATGACTAGGCAGCTGAGATGGATAACTCGCATGCCGAGAGAATTGGTTGATGTTGATTCGTTTATATAGTTATAGAAGATTTCATGCTTTGATGAAAGTACTTTAGCTTCT
>VSTD030002780.1:0-11495 GCA_008808055.3 Sporobolus alterniflorus
CATCCCTCTAGAATCCTATGTATAGGCCCAAGCAAAAGACTAAAAGACTACTATGCCCCTAGGGCCTAATACATATAAAATGACAAAGCAAGGGTAGTAGGGTCCGACGCAGCCCGTCGCATTGACTCATATGTCTTCAACTTGATCATCACGTGACCTCCGTGATGGTGTCACGTGCACAACCCACCGTCGCGCCTCCACCAGTCTTGAGGCCAGACTGGGAAACACTAGTGCGACTTGCTTTCAGGCAAAGTAAGCCACCAGATCTTGATCCGTGTCCCGCGCCATCCTCCCTCCATTGGTTTTGTGGTGCAACCGACAAACTGAAATCCGCTTGGTTTTGAGACACAAACCAAGAAATCGTAGCATTGATTTTGAGGCCCAAATCACCAAACCGTAGATATCGGTTTTTAGGCCCAAACGAGGAAACCCGAGCCACCGGTTATGAGGCCAAACCGGAGAAAACCGTCACCACCGATTTTGAGGCCAACCCACTGACAAACCATCGACATTGGTTTTGAGGCTCAACCAAAAAACCAGTGCTTCTCATCTCCACGTGCACGGTGCAGACCGCACACAGTGTCATCTGACCTCTTGATCGCACGGCCACCGAGTACCTGACCTGTGTGACCATCCCTGATCCTCTGCACCAGGCCTCCTACTCCTGTCATGATCCTCATCGATGTACGCCGTACCGCACCTGTGAACTGCACACCATGAGACAAGCAACACGATTCTCCACACGATACAAGGATAAAGGTAAAATTATCAAAATGTCCCGGATTTGAATTCAAACCTTGCCAAGTCAATGACTCATCACAATTAAACCAAGGAACTGGCCACTTGATTTCTCAATCTCCCCCTTGATGAGTCCATTAACAACAAAAAACATAAAATTTGAAGTTCGAATCCAAGATCCCATGAAGCACAGCTAGAAGACCCAAAAAGCCAAGAAAGGCTTAAGCATGACATCTAGAAGAAAGAAAAGCCACAAAACCCACAAAAGGCACAAAAAGCAGCAAACCAAGCAAAAATGGAAAGAAAGAGCTAAGAAAAGTTTAAAGCCAAAACAGAATGAGCAAGAAAGGCTCAAACTCAAAAACTCAAAAAACTCCCACTGAATCAACTCCCCTTAACACTCTCAATTCAAGCTCTCCCTCTTAGATAAGCATTATCATGTTTCTTCTCTCAACCACCCGGTTAGCAAAGAGTTCAATCAACTTTGTGCACATACTCTCCCACTTTGGCAATGAACTCATCAAACACAAATTGAGAGAAGAATGAGATGCTAGGCAAGAGATCTAAAATTAGGGTGGTTCACAAGGCATACAAGCAAGTATTTAAGCAATTATACACCATCAACATGCCAAGACTTGCAAAATAAGAGTGAATCATCATAAAGAGACCATAACAGGATAACAAGTAAGTAGCCATGAGCTAAGATAAGCATGAAGTGATCCTTCCCGAAGCTCAGCCATGATTCTTAGTGAGCCCCCCCCTCCTCTCCTCCTAGACCCAAGGTACTCTCCCTCTCATCTGCTTCCCCTCATGGCCTCTCTCCCGGCGGATTTGCAATCGGGTTTGGATCTTCAGTCCAAGATCTGGCGACAGTTCCACCTTCTAGTCAGTCCCTCGATGGATCTCTGGCAGAAGGAATTTCTTCTTGTGGATTCCTTTGGACGTTGCAAGTTCAGGCTCGATCCTCTTTCGGTTGGGTTTCTTCTTTGGGCAGTGATTGGTGGTCTAGCCCAGGATTTCAATGTGATTGCTCTCTCAGATCAGGTATTTCAATTCTCAGATTCTTCCAAGCAAGTGGGCATTTTCATTTATCAACTTCAGTTCTTCAAGTGCTCGGATTTCATTGTCTATGTTCATCTCTAGAATGAAGGGGGTCCGGATTGGGTGAAGGAATCCCAGAATTATTTGTCTGAGGAAAATGATTCTTGGGTTTCTGTCTCAAGTAAGAAAATGAGTTATGCAGATGTTGTGAAGAAGCCAGCCCCCATGCTTACAGGTGCCAATGTTGTTCCGATTATGAATCAAAAAATTTGGAGACCAAGAATTTCATTCTTCAATCATCTGGGCGGAGCTGCCTCTAATTCTCATGTGATTACAAGGAAGTCTGTCTTTGATCATCTTCAGGGGTATCTTGACAAAGGATTTCCAATGAAGAACATGGGCAATCAGCAGGTGCGCAATTTTCAAAAATCTGCGAATTTTGTGGATCACAATCATTTCAATGGATTTAAGGATTTCAAAGCCCCAGTGATGCTTGCGGGTCCGCATCCGTCTCGGGCGGATAGGAATCCCTCTCAAATTTTAAAAGAGGGGTCAGTAAAGGCGCTAAATGCTACCAACAGTTTTTGTGTCCACTGCCTTAGAGTGGGCCACTAGAGAGCAACTTGCAGATCAATGGTCCATTGCCACATATGTAGCAGGTCTGGTCATTATGCTGTGTCATGTTCCTTTCATGGGCCTGATCAGCAACTGGGCTTCAAGCCCAAGTGGTTGGCAACATATTGCTTTCGTGGGCAAGTTCCTGCTAATGGGAATGGAATTGATGTCTCAGGCTAGTTTAAGGGAAAAATCTCGGTTGGGCCTTCTTCCCCTCTAGTCTTTCAATCTTTTTTGGATTTCTCACAACATTTGTTAGACCATTCAGTTTCTCATCACGATGCATCACCTCCCTCCTCAACAAACCTTGCTTTGCATGGTGAGGCACTGGTGCAAGACCCTAGCTCGATAGTCCAAGATCGCTGCTTCACGCTCAGAGTGGACATGGCGTATCAATCAGCAGACCCTAGCTCCCTTCATGCCACGGGGTTTCCAGCGTTTGGAAGTTCATGGCAGAAGGTTCATGGCCAAGGTAGTTTCAAGGAGAGCACCTCCAATGCATGAAGACTGGGCTATCCTATTTATTGAGCCTCTCCCGTACCATCAGGTACGATTTTTAGAAATTAGAGATGTGGCCAATGAATTCCTCCTGCAGCATAAGCGTGTTCGTATTAGAGAAATCCAGAAATCTCATTTGGGGGAGGTCTTAGTCTGTTTTCATCATATTTACAATCGGGATAATCTGATTGCTCAGAGCCCTCATCCATATGGGGATGTGGCATTTTCTTTTGTCAAGCACAACAAAGGCCATAATTGGAGGCTGATGGAATATAACCGAGAGTGATGGATCATGCTGATGGGATTTCCCCGAGACTTCTGGTCCACACATCATATACAATGTGCTATTGCTTCATTTGGGATGGTTCTGACCTGGGAAGATGATCCATCTAATCTAGCAAGGCTATTGAAGGCCAGAGTAACAGACCTTGAGGATGTGCCCAAGCATCTAGTGTTCTCAGAGTCCGAAGGGTTTGCTGGGTAGTCTTGGACTATTCATTATGAGATCATTCCTCAAGCAATGCTAGGTGGCCAGCCACCTGATGAAGACATTCCCCCAATGGATGACCCTTTTGATCATCCTGACCCTCCTTTTGACTTCTTTGGGATGGGTCAGCAAGTCAACCAAGCCCATTTTCCAGCTGATCAAGCTCAACCTGAATTTGAACCCCAACTTTTGAATGGCAATGATTGGGGACAATGTATCCAAGGGGGTGCCAATGCAACTCTAGTAGCTCATGCTGATCAGATTAATCAAGTTGATATGCCAGACCTCAACCTCCCTGTGGCTGATATTGAGGGCCAAGATGCAGTTTTAGACCTTAACTTGGGCCCTGAAGAAGAACTAGAAGTCATGGATCCTATAATTCAGGCTGATGATCATGTCTCAGGACAAATCAGCTCTTAGCCTTCAGTGGCTCCTCAGAGTGGATGTTCCTTACCTTCAAAAGGGTCAATGGATAATGTGTCAGGCTGCACTGATAATGATCAGTTCCAGCCCACTGAAGCTAGACAACAGGATAATACTTCCACTGTTGAGAAGGGGCATCTCATTGTGCCAGTGAATGAGACTCTTGAAAGTAATTTGGTGCTAGCTCTTCCTGCTCAATCTATTATTGATGAGCTTGATGAGGGTGTACATCTGCTTGCAAATGATCTAATGCAGGAAATTCAGGGAGAAGTTTAGCAGGAGAACTCCCAAGGGCAATCTAGTGCTGATATAAATCTTCAAGTGGGTATGGTGCTGACTCAGGACCCTTTGATGGCTGACCCAGTTTTTGAAAGGTTCTCAATGCGGCCATGCACAAATCCAGAGTTGTTCAGAATGTGGGGACGATTCTTCTCACCTTTAGGGGATCCTCAGAGTCAAATTCATATAGCTTTCAATTGGACACCCTTCTTCACTGGTAAGTTACTCAATGATAGTAGCTTCTCTTGGGCAAAGAGCTTTCTCACCTCCAAGGCTTGGCCTCTAATTCAAGGTGATGTCCAGCGGCAAGGCTCCCTGATGTACAGCCTGCCATTTGAATGTCCTAAGGTTTTAGTGGAATGTTGTGAGTCCTCTGATGCTCAATCTGCTCCCTCAACACTGAAAGGTTAGGTTTCAGCTGACCCAGACTTGTTGCCTCAAAAGAGAAAGGGAAAACAGCTGGTACTGGTTGAATCTGATGTTCGTAGAAGCATGAGACTTAAAACTCTCAATTCTAGTTTCAAACCAAATGGGTGTGGTAATAAGTAGTGCCTATGGTGTGACTTGGATCCTCCTACCCTCTCTGTCAAGGTAGTAAAGAAACTAGGTGAGAAATTCTGCATGGTTGCCCCTGAAAATCTATTTATGATGTCTCTTAAGAGTTCCAAGACCAGAAAGAAAGTTGTGATGAAACAGGCAAAGCCATCAGATGAGAAGGTAGAAACCAACAAGGAAAAGGCCCAGACAACATCTCATAAACAAAATCCTAAAGGGGGCCCTAGCAAGAAGGAAGGAAACAATGGCCAGAAGTGAAGAAGAACCCATAATGGGCCTAAAAGTTGCAATAATATTTATGTTATTCACTATGTCTAGAATCTTTCGTATTCATATGTTGGACTTTCTTTATATTGTACTTATGGATCATCTTGGTATTCTGGAATCTAGTTATGTTACTCCTTCTCCTCTGGTCCTTTTCCAGATGAGATTAATCTAGGATTGCTTCCTTATTATAAGTTTTAATGACTGGCCTCTTATATTCATGTTTCTGTCTGTGATGTGCTTAAAGACTGATGCCCCCCCCTAAAAATCAGTGCAAATTGGTTCTCCTCAAAGGCCATATTCCTGAGGAATGGCATGAGTCTGTTGCCCACCAACTATTTTTTATGGCTTCACAAACACAGACGAACATGAGAGAATGGGTTATCCTCTGTCATAATATCAGAGGTTTAAATTCAGAAAATAAATGGAATTCCATTAGAAATAAAGTCAGAGAGACTAATTGTGAGATAATATGCCTGCAAGAAACTAAAAGTGAACATTTTGATGAGTAGTACATTAGGAACTTCTGCCCAAGAGCTTTTGATAGCTTCACCTTCTCTCCCTTAATAGGCAATTCTAGGGGCACAATAATAATTTGGCAGAGCTCAAAATTTCAGGGAGGGCTGGTGTTTCAAAATGAATTCAATCAGTTGAATTCTGTTCCAAGTTAACGGGTCAGAAATGGACTCTAACAAACATTTATGCCCCTTGCTCACCTGAGGGTAAACTCAACTTCTTGAATTGGTTCAAGAACATTGACATCCCGGAAGATCATCTTTAGATTATAATGGGCGATTTAAATCTTATAAGGAGACCTGAGAATAGAAATAGGCCAGGAGGAGATGCTTCTCTTATGCAGACTTTTAATGAAGCAATTAGCAATCTGGGACTAGTTGAACTACCTTTATCACGTGAGGCCTATACCTGGTCCAACAAGCAGCAAATTCCCTTTCTCAAAAGATTGAACTGGTTTTTCATGTCCCATGCTTGGTCCCTAGAAATTCCTGGAACCAAAGCTAAGACTCTAACTAGGGATGTTTCTGATCATGTCCCTTGTGCCATCTCCATTCAAAATAAAGTCTTCAAGACAAGGACATTCAGGTTTGAAAATTTCTGGCTTGAGCATAGCTCCTTTCAGCAAGCCTGGAACTTGCCCTACAACAAAAATGACCCAACAATGAGGCTTACTGCTAAGTTTAAATTAGCAAGGAAATTTCTAAAGGAATGGCAAAAGAATATCCCTAGGCTGGCTTCAACCATTGAAAATACCAAATTGGTAATCCAGTTGTTAGATATGATTGAGGAGAGCAGAGATCTAGAAGTCCATGAATGGAATTTCAGAGACATTTTATAGAATCACCTGAGTACCCTTTTAGATTAGCAAAAAATGTACCGGAGGCAGAGAGGGAGAATAAAATGGGTAACCTTAGGAGATGCTGGCACCAAATTTTTTCATGCCAATGCAACCATTAGGCACAGGCATAATCTGATCACAACAATCAAAGACTCTGATGGCACAATTCTGAGCAGCCATGACTGAAAGGCCAACTTGTTGTGGGAGTCCTACAGGGAAAGATTAGGGTCATCTGAGTTCTCTCATATTCTGTTTGACCTCTCAGAGTTGCTATCAGTCTCAAAAAAACTGGAGAGCTTGGAGGAACCATTCTCTAAAGATAAAATCACATCAATCATTCATGACTTACCTTCAGACAAGTCACCCGGGCCTGATGGTTTCAATGGGGACTTTCTAAAAAAATATTGGCCAATTGTGCAGAAGGAATTCTTTTCAGGATTTCTATAATGGTGATGTCTGTATGCAGAGTATTAACTCCTCCCACATAGTTCTTGTTCCCAAGATTGACAACCCCACTAGGGTGGGGGGTTACAGGCATATATCTTTACTGAACTGAAGTGTCAAGTTGCTGACAAAAATATTGGCTAATTGACTGCAAAAGGTGATCACTCAAATTATTCATAGAAATCAATATAGATTTATAAGGAGAAGATCTATTGATGATTGTCTTGCATGGGCTTTTGAATATCTTTACATGTGCAAACAATCAAAAAAGGAGATGATTATTCTTAAACTTGATTTTGAAAAGGCCTTTGATAAAATAGGACATGAGGTTATTCTTCAAGTTATGCAGAGAAAGGGTTTTGGCACCAAATGGCTAAAGTCGATGAAAATGATTATGTCTTCAAGCACCTCCTCAATTTTGTTAAATGGGGTCATATGCAAAGTATTTCATTGCAAAAGAGGTGTGAGGCAGGGTGACCTCCTATCCCCTCTCCTCTTTGTTTTGGCAGCTGACCTATTGCAGAGCATTGTCAATGGTGCTTTGCATAAAGGTATCCTTTCTCTCCCCTACCAGAGAGGTGTGGCATAGATTTTTCAATAGTACAATATGCATATGACACTCTCATGGTGTTGCAAGCTTGCCCTAGACAACTAATTACCTTGAAGGCTCTCTTGAACACATTTGTAGACTCTATTGGGCTAAGAGTGAATTATCATAAATCATGCATCTACCCTATTAATGTGTCTACAAAAAAATGACTATTTTGGCAAGTACTTTTGGATGTCAGATAGACAGCTTTCCTTTCACATACCTGGGTCTACCCATGGGAACATCTAAACCTAAAGTGGATGATTTTATACCTCTGGTGCAAAGAATTGAAAGAAGATTGACCTCCACCTCAAACTTCTTGACTCAAGCAGGGAGGCTTGACATGGTGAACTCAGTTCTGTCAACATTGCCCACATTTTACATGGCAAAAATCAAGCTCCCACTAACAGTGATTGAGTAGATTGATAAATATAGAAAACATTACTTTTGGAATGGTTCAGATCTAAATAACAAGAAGCCTCCATTGGTAGCTTGGAGTGTGGCCACCAGGCCCAAAGCAGAGGGTGGACTGGATATCCTTAACTTAAAATCACAGAATGACACTCTGCTGCTGAAAAATCTTCATAAGTTTTTTAATAAGGCAGATTGCCCTTGGGTGGATTTGATCTGGAACAATCATTATAGTGATGGTAAGTTACCAGGACTTAGGCCTTGTGGTTCCTTTTGGCGGAGGGTTGTCTTGAAACAGCTGGATAATTTTAAAGGTATATCAATGACTCATATTCAGAATGGCTCAACCATCCTTTTTTGGCAAGACAAAGACCTGTGGGCTGACAAGGTGAGATGTCACCTCTCAGCCGAGCTCTTCTCCTTTACAGCAAGGGAACAAATTACTTTGCAACAAGTAAGATCTTTGGATAATCTGTAATGACGTATTTCAATTACCCCTATCTGAGGTGGCCTTTCACCAGTACATAGCCCTGAATTCTGAAATAGACTCTTTGAACCTCTCTGATGAAGAGGATATATGGTCATACATCTTGGGAAGTCCTGAGTTTTTAGTAAAGAAAGCCTATCTTGCTATTAGTGGCCATTCTCAGGCTCATCTAATTTTCAAATGGCTATGGGCATCAAAGTGCCAGCCAAAGAACAAGGTCTTCTTTTGGTTGTTGCTCCAGGATAAACTGAATATCAGGGATAGGTTAAGAAGAAGGGGCATGGAGCTTGAATCTTACACATGCGAGAACTGCATTTTGCAAAGAAATGAAACAATCTACCACCTCTTCTTAAGATGCAACTTTGTAAAAAATTGTTAGAATAGTATTGGAGTTATACCTCCTGGGATAGCATGACCTCAGAGAGCTTCAAGTAGAATCCTAAGACAGCTTCAGGTGCAGGGGAGAATGGAGATCATGATACTCATGGCATGGAGTATTTGGAAGTGTAGAAATGAATGGATTTTTGAAAACAGGCCGCCAAGTATTCAAAGATGCAGAAGCTTCCTCTCAGAGGAGTTAAAGTGGTTGCTCTTGAGAGCTAACCAATCCTTAGCAAATTCCCTTTCATCATGGATGCTATTGATGAGTCTGTAGTTCCTTTTTTCTGGTTGTTTTGTTCTGTTGTAAGACTTTCTTTCCCTTTGGTTGTTCTCTTTCATTGTACATTTCTTTTTCCATCAATTTAATAAAAACTCAGTAGGGCGAGCCCTCCTGTTATTTTCAAAAAAAAAGGACATGGCCACATCCTTGGGCTCCCGACAAAGGTACACAATACGGCAACCGAGGCTTCTTGATGTGCCACTGATGCCGGAGGGTAGTGACACATATGGAAGGTGTGTGGACAGTAGCCTTGGGGAGGGTAGCGCCTCTAGCTCTTGAACTGGGCAACATGCACAGTCAGTCAGCTCAGGGAATGGCACAAGGTCTTGAGCGTGTCAGGTAAGGAGCAGATGCTTGTCATCTGTGACATCATGTCGAGAGCGGTTGGCAAGCATGAAGGTGAGGGCCTTGAGCCAGGGGGTGCTGCACTTGGGGAACGTGGCGAGGATGATGTCATCGGCGCGTGCCTGAAACTAAGCTTGAATGAGCATGATGCTCTTCACGGATTGGGGCGTGACCTAGAATCCTTGGAAGAGGGAGAACGACTTCCACCATCCTTCCCACGTTGGAAGCGAGGACGTGAGGCTCTCTCCTTCCTCGTCAGCTCGGTCGTGACGAGCATCATCAGGTTGTGGTCGAGCCATAGCCAGAGTTGGTGAGGCTAGCTAAGAAGGAAGCTAGGTAAAACCGCATGTGGCCGCACCACCGCGCGCTCACCCATAGCCGCGCAGGAAGCTGCCAAAGCGCCGCTCGCTCATAGGAGGTTGTCGCACGCTCGCCCACCACAGCATCGCGTGCTCGCAAGAGGCCGCCGCCCGCTCACCCACCGTAGCTTCATGCGCTCGCTGGAGGCTGCCGCCGATAGGGATGAAAAGCTATGACCGATAACTGGATAAGGATTCTGTTCAGCTAGGGGAGGAAAAGAAAGAGAGGTGTCTTTTTCAATTTCTTATTAGTTATTTTATTTTTTAAATTATTAAATCAGACCCTATTAAAAATCAAGATAGACGACACATTCATTTTGAAAATACAAGGGTAGAATCACAAAGTTGAAAAATAGATCATAAAATTATAATTAAACTTGTTAACAAGTATTTTTTGGATGTCCTGTAGGGAATTTTCCAATAAAATACCTAGGTATCCCCTTCCACCATAGTAAGCTAAGGAGGGAGGATATCCAACCTTTAATAGAAAGAATTATCAGAAGGATTGCAGAGTGGAGGGGGAAACTATTGACCTAGGCAAGAAGAATGATATTGATTAAAACTTGTATAGCAAGTATTCCAGTGTACCTTCTCTCTTTCATTAAATTTCCTAAGTGGGCTATTTGATTTAATTAATTCCCACATGGCAAACTATTTTTGAGATGATTATGAAGGCCATAAAAACTGCATCTGGCTAATTGGCACCTGATATGCATGAAAAAGGAGTATGGGGGCTGGGGATACCTAATCTGAAGAATCTAAACCTATGCCTCTTAGGATCATGGGTCAAGAGATTCATTAGTGATGAGAACAAGCTCTTAGAGGGCTCGTGTGCATCAAGATCCGCAAGAACTCTGACAAGGGGGGTGGTTTCAACAGCGGCAAAGGTAGGAAGAAGGCGACCAAGTCACGCGGGAAGGAAGAGGAGAAAAAGGTGCCAAGCGATGATGAGCCCATTCGCTGCACCAACTGTGGGAAGAAAGGTCATTGGGCCAAGGACTATTGGAGCAAGCCTAGAAAGAAGGAAAAGGCCCATGTGGCTGAAACCGAAGAAGAGGAATCCTCTCTATTTTTGTTGAGCACCACAACCATTCAAAACTTTTCCCCTTCCACCGCCCCTATTCCAGCTGCAACTGGTGGTGATTCTGCACTGACGGCCACCACCACACTGTCATCAACATTGAAGGACGGGGAACAATCTTGTTCATCAAAAATGGCAGTGAGCACCACAGGCTGTCGGGGGTCTACTACATCCCATGCCTCAATGCAAACATTGTTAGCCTCGGGCAACTGGATGAAGGTGGGTGCTTGATCTATATCCAGCATGGCTTCCTGAAGATCTACGATCATCAACATCGCCTTCTCACCAAGGTGCGATGCATGGTGAGCCGTCTGTACATCCTTGAGCTAAAGGTTATACAACCAGTGTGCTACTTGACCAAGATGGAGGAGGCATCCTGGAGGTGGCACGCGAGGTATTGTCGGTGTTTTTGCACCGGCAAGAACATAGTGGCCAAGATTGTGCGTTCAAGTTCTGATCTCTCCTGGTAGCGTGCAGTCTTTTATCTGTCATGCACGCGGCCATGTGACAAAACGACGGCAGAGTCGAGACAAAAATTGAAGGTAGTGTGCAATTTTTTTATATTGAATACATCATCAACTACGTGACTCCAGTGGATAAGGACGTCGAATGGAAAAACAAAACAATGTTATGTTAACAAGTTAAGATCAACATTGGTTAATCAGAGGGGTCCGATCAGTGACTATGTAAGGATCGATGGACCAAGAGGGGAGGGGTGAATTGGGCCTTTTTCAAAATCTAAACACAATATGAAAACTACTCAACCTAGGCAATTCTACGAAGGCCGATTCACCGCAAACTTGCTTAAACAAGAAGGTAAAACTACTCTAAGCAAAGTAAGGCATGGTAAGAAGCATAACAAAC
>VSTD030002781.1:0-11494 GCA_008808055.3 Sporobolus alterniflorus
CCTGTCGTACCTAGAATTGGCTGAGTATTTCAGGGATGTTTAGTGTTTCACACCTTATCGAGAACACCTTATACCTTTGGATGTTTGTGCAGAGGTCAGCAGCTTGCCCAAACTGGTCTAGCAGGTACTTTAGGTTGCTCATGTCCGAGGTGTTCGGGCGTAAAAATAAGACGAGTGTCATATGCATACAAACTAGTTCTCATCTTCACTGGCTCAGCCCCGATAGGAGTTAGCAAACCCTTTTGAGTGGCCATATCTAACATCTTTTGAATGGGATCCATTGCAAGTATGAATAGCATCAGTGAGAGAGGATCTCCCTGGCGAAGGCCACGGTAGTGCTTTATGGGCCGGATCCCCGTTCAGCATAATTCTTGATGTTGTGGTACTCCAAATTAAGAACATGATATCTCTCTATCGTTGGTCGAACCCTAGTTGTTCCATCAGCTCAAGAAGGTATTCTCATCTTACATTATCAAAGGCTTTGGCAATATCAAGCTTTAGAAGCAACATAGGTGTTTTAGCTTGATGGAAGTGTTTGACTGCTCCTTGGACATACTGAAAATTATCACGTATACTACAAGCCTTGATAAAAGCACTCTGGCTATGCGACACTAGCTTTTCCAGGTTGTAGGCCAATGGGATGGAGAGAATTTTGGCTAGTAGTTTAGCAATGCTATGCATAACACTGATGGGTCGGTAATCACCAATGGCTTGAACTCCATCTTTCTTTTCTATTAATGTCACATTTGCTGAGTTGAGTAGGTTCCAATAGCTCGCTCGGAGAGCAAACATTTCTTTGATCACCGAGATGATGTCGAGCTTTATTATATCCCAGAACTCTTTGTAGAAAGATCCAATAAAACCATCTGGCCCGGGAGCTTTTTCTGAAGATGTTTGCATTACTGCTGCATAAATTTCTTGTTCTGTTACTTCCCTGTCCAAGTTGTTTAGATCATGGCGCTGCACCTGCAATGTGTCCTAATTGTGGGTGTGTTGCCTGGCGGTTGGCGCCCCAAATTGCTGAGAGTAGAAATCATGGAGTGCTGCTGATTTGGCTTGTGGGGTGATGCATGTTCTACCTTCATGTTGGAGCAACGATATATAATTACGTTGTCTTCTTGCATTGGCTCAAAGATGGAAGAGTTTGGTATTAGCATCCCCAATACGTATCCAAGTCAGCCGTGGTCGTTGCCATTGTTAGATTATGATGTACCAACCAGTTCACCTAAAAGCTTAAGTTTTTAGGTGAACTGGTTGGTACATCATAATCTAACATGGTATCAGAGTCAGAGGTCTCGAGTTCGAATCCAGGCGCAATTTATATATAAAAAAATTGCAGCCTACTCCTACCTATGTTTACACCCAAAAGAGAGTTGCACGTGAGAGGGGAGTGTTAAACAATAAAATAATTAACCACCTTTCCCTATCAATTTAAGCTTTTAGGTGAACTGATTGATATAACATAATTTAACAGCCATAGTTTAATTTTCCATAGTACCGCCAAGCCTAATATCTTGTTTTTGGCTTCGCGGTGTGCCTGGAGCTCGTTTGTAGTTAACTTACGCTGATCTTGTAGCTGCTCAAGCTGAAGTATTAACTGCTGCGCCTGTATAGAATCTTGCCTGGCTTCACATACCGGCTAATCGTGCCAACTTGATATGTAACACATGAGCCTTGTTTGTGGATGACACCGGCGCTTCCCAAGATTGTTCCACCCTTTCTTTGAAATCCGATATGTGAAGCCAGCAAGCCTCAAAACGAAATCCTTTGTACCTCCTGTGGAAGGGGGCGCAACTCAGGACCGTCGGGCAGTGATCCGAGACTGCTATTCCACCGGCCTGTAAGTGACAATCTGGGTGTAACAGTTCCCAATCCCTTGTGGCAAATACATGGTCGATTTTTGTCTGAGTTGGAGCAGCAGTTCCACTAGACCAAGTGTATCAGCGGCCTTGCAAATGAATTTCCTTCACTTCGAGCTCATCTATCACTGATCGGAAGCTATTAGCAATCTTCTATTTACTGTTCCCCTGCTCTTGCCATCCGCTCTGCAGACAAGGTTAAAGTCTCCAAGGAGAAGCCATCTCTCGCTCGTGATTTGCCGGATTAGCTTCAATTCTTGCATGAAACAGGTCTTGTCTGGTTCTCTTTGTGGACCGTATATTGCTATCAAGAACCATATGGCATTGTCTACTCTTCTTTTAATCTGAACCGTGATTGAGTAAACTCTTGTGTCAACATGCAGCAGTGTATAGTGATCCTAGAAACATGCTATGATTATTCTTCCCCTAGTTCCCTCAGCCGGTAAGGCTGCATAGTTATCTATGAACTGCTGACCTAGAGTGCTGCCTATTAAGATGTTGTCTACCGTCTGAAGCTTGGTTTCTTGAAGGCAAACTATAGTGCATGCATTGTCGATTACTAGGTCTCGAACAACTTGACGTCGGGCAGGGTTGTTTAGGCCCCGAACATTGGATTCAGAGTGACACAATGTGGATCAGCTAACATTTGGAATAGATTGACAGCATTGATGTACTCTGATGCTGCTACATCTACTCATCCAAGGTAAGAGTACACCGGACAGCAACTTGGACGAGAAGAAAAACGAAAGCACACATCCTGCTACCCTCCTATAATAAAACCACCCCTCGGTCCACCTAACCTTATTGGCTAACCTAGCCATGGAAACATAGTAGCGACAGAAACATCGAACGGCTCCTGTTCAGACCACCATGGCCTTCAGTCCTAGAAGCTAATCCACAACCTCGTCAGTTCTCGCAGTGCTTGGGCCACTATAAGCACGAAGGAGTTGCTGCTTCTTGGATTGCTTCACGATGTCGGTTGCTTCGTTGGTGATGCCGAGCTTCTTGAGTTTGGTGTCGCAGGTTCTGACCGCCGGGATGGGGCTAGACACCGGGATAGCTGCCAAACGCTTGCTTCGGCGCATGGCTGGTACCGGCTCTGGTTCAGCGTGCTGTGGAGGTGGTGGGGTGGGCGGCGCCGTGGCGTGAGGTGGAGGAGGGATCGGATGGTTGTCTGAGGCGGTGGACGACAGTGGATCGACGGAGGTGTGCTGTGTGGCTTCCTGTGGAATTGTGGCATTGGTCGGGTGCTCGCAGAAGGGCTGTATAGGGGCGTTGGGCGCAGTGGTGTTGGTTGATTGAGTAGCTGTAGTGCCGGGCGAGGCGACTGCCGGTGTGGACGCTGTTGCAGCGGCGAGCGCAGGGTTTGGCAGGACAGCTGTTGGCGGCGATGTGATGCATGAGCTGCAGAGGCGTTGTATACCGAGAGGAAGGGGATTGTCTCCAGCTCCCCCGTCCTGGTGTGGTGGAGAGTCAAGGAGCCCAGGTGGCAGATGCGTCGACTCGGCATCAGCGTCAAGAGGTGTGAGCTCGGTGCCCCAGTCAGTGGACGGACCAAAGACGGAGGGCCCGTCACAGGTGTGGAAGGGGTCGTTGGGAAGCCATGGTTCACCGTCTGGACCCTGTTCTGGAGGTTGCGGCCTAGCTACGGTAGGAGGTGTACATAGCGTGGTGTGGCAAGAGGCTAATTTGTTTGTTGCGATTAGCTGGGTGCACCGAAGCAGTGGGCATAGGCAATGTGGATTCTAATACCATCAGGTCAGGAAGAGCGTCAAGCAGGGTAAGCATCCGGAATGGGTTAGCTGCGGTCGGGCGCTCCTGTGGGCTGGCGCGGCGAGAGAAGCGCATCTCTGTAGGACAGCTTCCTTGCAGGGCCTCCAATGTCGACATCCGCTTGGCAGTTACCGCGCATCGTGGAGCTGGTCCTCGGGCTTGGCATCACAGAGTAGTCCAGAAGCTCTTCCTCCAGGGAGAACGTGGGCGGCTTGGATGTTGGAGGGACAGGGACTGGGGAGTTCGGGTCGGTTAGGGTGGGAGGGATGGGGCTGAGTGGCGGTGGAATGTGGGAGGTGGTCAGTGGTGGCGAGGGTTGGGTAGCTTGGGACGGTGTGATGGAGAATGAGGGTGGAACTCCCATTCTTTCTCCCCTCCACGACAACGTAAGGTTCTTAAGTTGGTATATGTACTATACCCTAGTTTAAAAAAATCCATAAAAAATAACATAAGGCTCACCATCAAAAGACGTGTCCTAGTTCTAAAAAAATCCATAAGAAATGACATAAGGCTCACCATCAAAAGAGATAGGGTTATGACGTATCCCTAGTTTTAAAAAAAATTCATAAAAAATGACATAAGGCTCACCATCAAAACCCCTTACCGACGCGTCGATCACCAGCTTCCATCTTTCCTTTTTCCACCCGATGATGAGGTTCACACGGCAAAGAGCAAGTTGTAGAAAAGCGCGATGAGCTGAACAGCTCGAGCTCGTACGGAGATGTTGGCGACAGCATGTGCGGGCCACGGATTTCCTGGTTGATGATTGAGGCATGCGGATTCGGCAGTTGGCTCGTGGAGCAGAGCTTTTGACCCCGACCTTTCGTCTACCAGAGCGAAGAGCAGGTAGGTAATACAAGCTGAGTTCGTGGAACAGCGTTTTGGGTTTGAATTCTCTCGGTCATCACCGAAATTGGTGAGAACTGCTGATAAACTGTCAAAGTTACCGTTCGACCGATGAGAGTCTCTTGAATCCAGGCTGGATCCTGAGAATTTTAGGAAATGGCGCTGCGGATGCGGTTTGATCCACGGTTTAGCATTTGAAGAGACCAGTACTGATCAACAGTGACAGACTGCCTTCACGCATTACCTGTCAATCCTGACTATTATTCTATTTGTAAAACCTGAAGTTTGGATGCTTGTCCAAGGACAGCGCAAGTACGAAAGTAAATTACTGTTCCTATGCGTTTTCTGTTTTCTTAGCTTGGCCTGGTTTGCTACTTGCAGCCAAAACTATCTGTTCTTATGTGTTTGGTCAGCTCCGCTGATGGCGTGTATTGAACCTTCGTGTTTCTTGTTAATGCGAAGGCAGAACACCTGTCACTTTTGTTGAACTTAATATCCTGCACACTTAAGTCTTAATGTACATAGGTGCATTAGTGTCAAGCATGTTTCCAGTCTTGATGTAAATAGGTGCATTAGTGTCAAGCATGTTTCCGTTTAGTAGTTGCACGGAAATAGGATGGTCAAGCCCTGAGCCATGCTGCATTCACGGTAGGGGCAAGACAGTTTCCACGCCACGACGTGCTCCCGGGCATACTGAGCACGTCGCAGAGTGAGCGGGTCATGAATGGGAGATCGGAGACAATGTGGTCCTATAAACCATCGAGAATAAAGGGCAACAAGAAAACTGAAAAACGTTGCAACATTTGGCAGCACCAAACTCGCGTTCAGTTCACATTTTCAGATCGCGTCGAGTGCGTGTGCGCGTGTGGCGGTTGTCGATCATCGTCGGTGAGCTCACTCCAAGCGGCCGGTGCCAACACGTGGTATCAGAGCCGCGGTGGAGGAAACTGGGTGGAGCAGTCCGCCGTGGCTGAAATGATCGTGCAGTGACGACCTCAGGAAGACGATGGGTGATCGCGGCAAGTCAACGGCAACAGACTCCGGATGTCTCGTCAAGGAGGTGACGGCAACGAGGGTGTGGCCGATGTTGACCCGCACAAACTACATGAGTGGGCTCTCCTGATGCAAATAAATCTTGAGGGCATGGAGGTGTGGGACGCCATTGATCCGGGAGGTGGCTCACGCAAGAACGATCGCGTCGCTCTAGGGGCACTCCTCCATGGTGTGCCACCAGAGTTGTGGTCATTGCTGGCGAAGAAGAAGACTGCAATGAAGGCGTGGGAGACAGTTAGAAGCATGCGAGTTAGACCAGATCATGTCAAGGTGGCGAATGCTCAACGCTTGATGACAGAGTTCAAGAACATCACTTTCAAGGAAGGTGAACTCATCGATGAATTCAGTATGTGCATTGAATCCCTAGCCGAGAACATGCGTGCACTTGGTGAGTCCATTAGCGATGCACGTGTGGCGTAGAAGATGCTCAGAGTCCTACCAAAGAAGTTTTCCTAGATTGCTGCATCGATCGAGACCCTACTAGACATCAATTAACTGATGGTTGAAGATCTTGTGAGTCGCCTGAAACCATCAGAGGACAGAGCCACCATTGACTTTGTCACTGAACAGACTGGCCGGTTGTTGTTGACAGAGGAGGAGTGGTTGTCCAAGTACCGCCATCACCTGAACTCAGAATCATTGTCGTCTTCGGGAGGTGGTGACAAGTCAAGTTCATTCAGCACTGGCAAGTAGAAGACAGGAGGCCCCAGTGACAAGAAAGATCTGGTGGTCAAGCTCACATCAGAGGGAACGCCAAGGCGCAAAGGCAAGTACCGCAATTGTGGCATATATGGGCACTGGAAGCAGGACTGCATGCGCCCCGAGAAAAGATCACAAGGAGGAGGCTCATCATGTGCAGACTGATGTTGATCAGCCAGCGCTCCTGCTCACCACCGTGAACGCCGTGCACATCGAAAAGATGTGGCGTGACATGAAACCGTCAGAGACTGGCATGACGCGTCATGTTGTGCACCTCCATGAAGAGAAGGTATTTTCTTTGGATCGCGATGATGACAGTGATGTCTGGGTGCTTGATACTGGAGCCAGTAATTATATGACAAGGCATCATGAGGCACTCGCGTCGTTGGACACGACTGTGTGCGGCACTGTGCATTTCGGTGATGGCTCTCTAGTGGAGATAGAGGGGGTCAGTTCAGGCATGCTTCAGATGAAGCGAGTGGGACATGAGGTACTGATAGAGGTGTATTTCATTCCCAAATTGAAAAGTAGCATTGTTAGTCTTGGCCGGTTGGAGGAGGGTGGCTGTGAGATTGTGATCAGGAAAGGATTCTGCAATGTTTATGATGCAGAGCACACATTGTTGGCTCGTGCACCATGAGTCAAGAATAGATTATACCTGCTGCAGACTAAGTTGGCTGCTCCAGTCTGCTTGGTGTCGAAAGCTAATGATGTTACTTGGATTTGGCATGGGAGATATGGACACCTAAATTTCCGAACACTCTGAGAACTTGGATTGAAAAGCATGGTGGATGACAATCCTTTGGTGAATCGTGTAGAGGAATTTTGTGATGGTTGTGCCCTTGGGAAGCAGCAGAGACACGTATTTCCACAGGTGGTAATCTACCGAGCAGGGAGTCCGATGGATTTGTTTCATGCAGATCTATGTGGACAGATCAAGCCAAAGACCAATGGTGGTAAGAACTACTTTCTGTTGATTGTTGATGATTATAGCCGCTATATGTGGGTAGATCTCTTGTCAACCAAGGATGAAGCATATGTGTGTTTCAAGAGGTTCAAGGCATTGGCAGAAACTGAAAAGGGTAGAAAACTTAGAGCTTTTTGAAGTGATCGTGGAGGGGAATTCAACTCTACTAAGTGATGAATAGGGTATGAAGCACTTCACCACCACACCATACACACCACAACAAAATGGTGTGGTGGAAAGAAGAAATAAGATAGTAGTTGAGAAGACAAGATGCTTGCTCACGAGCAAAAATGTACCAGGCAGGTTCTGGGGAGAAGCAGTCTCAATAATTGTTCATATATTGAACAAGTCACCAACTAGGAGTTTGTAGGGACTCACACCATATGAAGCTTGGCACAATAAAAAACCAAAGGTAGACTATCTTCATACTTTTGGGTGTGTTGCTCATGTGAAGAAAGTTGGGCCCGGAATAACTAAACTGACACAGATCAATCAAGATGGTATTTATTGTCTATGTGAAAGGGACAAAGGGTTATAGACTCTATGATCCAATAGCCAAGAAGCTTCACATTTCAAGAGATGTGATATTTGAAGAGAACAAGGCTTGGGATTGGGGTGCTCAGACTCATGTGGATCCAGTCACAACAGTGTTTGAAGTGGAGCAATTTTCTATTGTCAGACAAAATGCAGAAGCACAGTTTGAAGTAGATGCAGCAACAGAAGTTGTAGGAATAGTAGAGCCAGCTACACTAGTACAAGGGTCTCCTCCTCAAGGTCAAGGATCACACAACATGGGTCCAAATGCCTCACCAGGTCTGGCAACACCACCTGGTGTCCCTCTGGCACAAGGAATCAAATTTGTGACACCACCCACAGGTGAATCAATAGATTCAGATGATGTGGGTCTGAGGTTCAGGACAATGCAGAATATTATTGACTCACCTGATGAAGTTCAAGGTTTTGAGTACAGTGGGTTATGTTATTTCGCAACAGAAGAACCAATAAGCGTAGAGGAGGCATTGTTTGAACAATGTTGGAAGAATGCAATGATCACTGAGATGAACTCGATTCAGTCGAATAAGACCTGGGAACTGTCATCACTACCTACAGGCCACAGAGCTATTGGGTTAAAATGGGTGTTTAAAGTGAAGAAGGATCCTCAAGGAAGTATAATTAAGCACAAAGCTCGACTAGTGGCAAAGGGGTATGCACAGCGTGAGGGGGTGGACTATGATGAAGTTTTTGCCCCTGTGGCAAGGATAGAAACAGGGAGGTTGCTGATTGCTATTGCGGCACAAAGGGGTTGGATAGTGCATCATATGGATGTAAAATTGGTCTTCTTGAATGGTGATCTAATGGAAGAAATTTATGTTCAACAGCCTCCTGAATTTGTTGTCAAGAATGGCAGTGGAAAAGTGCTCAAACTGAAGAAAGCTTTATATGGACTTCATCAGGCTCTGAGAGCTTGTAATGCTAAGTTGGACAGTGAACTGACAAGACTTGGTTTTGTCAGAAATCCTCTGGAGCATGCAGTGTATAGAAGATCAGAGAAGAATGATTATGTTCTAGTGGGTGTATATGTGGATGATTTAATCATCACAGGTTCAAGTAGAGCCAACATTGAGGCTTTCAAGAAGGAGATGATGAGAAGCTTCAGTATGAGAGACTTGGGACTGCTGAGCTACTACCTGGGTATACAAGTCGATTAAAAGGAGGGTCAGACAACACTCTGTCAGGGAACATACACCCTGAAAATCCTGGAACAAGCTGGGATGAAAGGCTGCAATTCATGTCATGTTCCTATGGAGAACAGACTAAAATTGAGCAAGAATGACAAAACAGAGCTTGTTGACAAGACCAAATACAGAGGTATTGTTGGAAGCTTGAGATACTTAGTGAACACAAGGCTTGACATAGGCTATGCTGTTGATATTGTCAGTAGATACATGGAAGAACCAAGAGCAAGCCACTGGGCAGTAGTTAAGCACATTTTAAGATATCTGGCAGGAACAATGAACTTTGGTTGTGTTTACAAGAAGCTATGTTCAACTGAACCAATGCTTGTTGGCTTCAGCGACAGTGACTTAGGTGGTGATGTTGATGATCAAAATAGTACAAGTGATTCGGTGTTTTTGCTGGGGACTAGCCTAGTGACTTGGGCATCTGGGTGGTAGCACTCTCGTCATGTGAAGCTAAATACATAGCAAGTGCAAGTGCGGCATGTCAGGGCATATGGCTCAGTCGTCTACTAGGAGAGCTGCTGCGAATAAAGGCACTGAAGGTGAAGCTTTTGGTTGACAACAAATCATCAATCGCATTGAGCAAGAACTCTCCACACCATGATAGGAGCAAACACATTGTCACGAGGTACCATTTTGTTCGTGAATGTGTAGAGCAGGGGGAAGCCAACATTGATCATGTGAGCACGGGTTAGCTGGCAGACATTAAGACGAAGGCACTTGGCCAGATCAGGTTTGTTGAGCTTCGTGAGCAGCTTGGTGTGATCGAGGTGCAGCGAGATTAAAGGGGTGAAATGTTGAACTTAATCTCGTGCACAATTAAGTCTTGATGTACATAGGTGCATTAGTGTCAACCATATTTCCGTTTAGTAGTTGCATGTAATAGGATGGTCAGCCGTGCTACGTTCACAGCGGGGCCAAGACAGTTTCCACGCCACGACGTGCATGTCACTCTTGAGCATGTCGGGCACATCGCAGAGTGAGCAGGTCGTGGTGGGGAGATCGACGTGGCCCTATAAACCATCAAGAATAAAGGGTAACAAGAAAATTGAAAAACACTGCAACATTCGGTAGCACCAAACTCACGTTCAGTTCGCGTTTCCAGATCGGGTCGAGTGCGTGTGTGCATGCGATGGTTGTCGATCATCGGTGAGCTCACTCCAGGCGGCCGGCAACTTTCCGTCAAAAAAAGAAAGAAAGTAAATTACTGTCTTGGGATGCTTGATGCTGAAGCCTGGTAGCAGAAGCATGGTCATGCTGTTGCTGTTGCCAATTGCCATCTCTTGGCGTAATGGAGTCGCTAGAAACCTATCCACAACACGGTTGCAAAATCATGTTATTTTTTAAGAAGTATTTTTTTTGACGAACTAATAAATGCATTGCGAATGCTACTGTATTTTCTAATACCTCGCAATCTTCCTACGAAGTAATTTGCCAACCATGACTAAGATGTGCGTACTGGTCGCATTCCACGCTTGACGAGGAATGGTGAACTGTAGTCTCCTACAGTATCGGTAAAACCTGGAGTTGGAATGTTTGAACAAGGACGATGCAAGTACTGACTAAAGTTACTACACCTTGGAATGCTTGGGGTTGAAGCCTGATAGCAGCGTTGGGCATCATGCTGACTCGACACACAAGCTGTTGACATCATTCGGCCTAACGGCCTGATCTCGCTGGAGCTGGAAGGGATCCACCACGCAGTTGCAATATCATTCTTGACAGGCTATAAGAATACATTAGCAATGCTACTGTATTTGCTGTCTGCTTGCAATTTGGAATGTCGTTGATCGGAAAAGAGAGAGTACCTGCCAGATTGAAAAGACCCCAAAGATAAGAAAAGGCAAGGGAGTGCATCTGCATGGACTGCACCTTCATCCCTGCTTCTCCCTCCGCTCTGTTTAGTGTAGTCTGAACGCGGCTTTGCTACTGAACACGACTGAATTTCTTTGTCCATTATTGTTACTTGCCGGTCGGCGCGCCAATCTCAGGGGAAATCCACTGCAAATAAAGGGGGCCGGTCCGCCCGTGCAGCCTCCCGAGGCCACCGCACAGTAGAGGTGCTCGTCGTTGATGGCTGTCCACCACCGTTTCCTCGTACGCCTCCTGCTCCTAGCAGCCGCCAGCTCCGCCACCGCCTCGAGCTCGCTCGCCACCTCCAACGTCACCGCGGCTCCCGGAGGCGGCGGCGACAAAGATGAATTCGTGACGTTCAGCTTCTCCCGCTTCGCCCCGTCGTTCAACGGCGCGAACGTGACGGTGCTGGGCGAGGCGAACATCAACCAGGGCGCGCTCCAGATCACGCCGGACTCTCTCAACGACGCGTCCCACTTCCTCGTCAACAAGACAGGCCGCGTGCTCTACTCCACCCCGTTCAAGCTCTGGGCCCACGAGAAGAAGTCCGGCGATGTCAACGTCACCGGCGGGAAGCGCGTGGCGTCGTTCAGCACGGTGTTCACGCTCAACGTGTATCGCCCTAACGGGACGGAGCCGGCGGAGGGCGTCGCGTTCGTGATCTTGCCGGCGGCGGAGGACCCCCCGCCGGGGAGCTTCGGCGG
>VSTD030002782.1:0-11493 GCA_008808055.3 Sporobolus alterniflorus
ATTTAATGAGATATTGTATCTGTTCACCATATTGTTGGCCGTACGTGTGATTTGAACATCCTGGGCACACGTATGGAAGCTTCGGTTCAGTTTCCTAGAACCGGGGTGTGACAGGCGAGCTCCTCGCCCTTTTATAGGGTCAGAGGGGAAGCGGGGCGGTCGGACGAGGAAGGGAATCGGGTAGCCGGTGATGGCGGCATAAATGCCAGCCGTCCGGTTCGGTGGGGAGGGGAAACAGAGGTGTGAGTGGGGAGTGAGGAGGGGGGAAAGTGCGGTGCCATTTTCAAGAGAGGAGAGGTCATCGGGGCGGCGGTAGTGCACGCGGGAGGTGGCAGTGACGGCCGGTCGGGCTTCTGGAGGAAGAAGACAGTCGGGCAGCTCACAGGGCGGGCCCGCCTGCCAGTGAGGGGGAGGCAGAGGGGCAGGCTGGGCCGGAAGGGGGAGGAAGTGAGGTGGGCCGCAGCTGGGCCGGAAATCAGAAATGGCCGGATTCAAGAATTAAATTCCTTTCTAATTTTATTTGGAATTTGGATTTTTGGCAAACTTTGGAAATTTGCACAAGGAGATTCCGAAGGAATTTTGACATGGGGACCTTTCTAAAATCTTCTTGGCTTCTCAATGATTTTTAGAAAATGAAATATGTCATGCCATGCTATGCAACCTTAGGTCTAAATTTAATTTAGAAAAGAATTTACCTCATACAATTTATAAAAAAATAAAAAAATGCAACCTAATGCACTTCTAATTTGGCAACAAAAATATTTATGATTGTAAAAAAACGGTGTTACACTCACGGGTCTACGGACTTCATTAAACGGTAGTCGTTGGCTACCGGATCGACGGCTCAGATTAAACCAATCGAATCGGCATCTCTGCTCGGGTGTTTAGATCCGATCTGACTCTGGGTTGCCATCGGCTCTTCACAGCTGATGCAAGAGTCACCCGGTGCCGATCCGATGGCTGAGGCAGCTGGCTCTGGCCGGGGGCGGTGTCGGCTCACGCTCGCGGCGGTGCGTCACGGCAACGAAGCCCAGCAACGGTGAGGTGGCTCGGTCGGTGCTTGTCGACAGTGAGGGCGGCCTCCGGTGAAGCTTTGGCTCCAAGGACGTGTGCCAAGGCTTCCTTGAGCTCCCTTCTAGCTTCTAGACTGACCAATTGCTCCGATCAGCGGTAGAAAACTCAAATTTGGTGGCTACCTAGGGTTCAGCGGGTTCTTGTCTTGCAGCCGAAAATTCAGACTACATGCGGCGCTATATATAGGGGTTTTTAGATAGGATCGTAGTCGGCAAGGACTCCAACACTTTCCTAGTTTGCATCAAATTCTATCTCGTGAAGATTCGGAAGAAATCGGGAAGGGGATAAATGTGGTTTCGAACGATCAGCTTAACGGGTTCGGGTTGGGTTAATCTCCTATCGGGTCGAGCTTGGATCCGCTACACGGTGCAGGCCCGTGAATCCGCTGGGCCGTGGCGCCGGCAGGCTGGGCCACGCAGGCCGCGCTTACGTAGTGAGGCCAGCTGGGCTGCACCGAATTCGGCCCGAAGCCGATTTCCAATTAACAAATTCTTTTTCTTTTTCAAATCTGTTTTGTAAATTAAAAATCAATTTGAATTCAAATCAAATTTAAATTTCAACGACTTCTACTCGCACAATAAATTACAAGAGTACTTCAGCACCCCAAGAAAAATATGCAATGGCATTAATGCAGCAATCAATTATAAAATCCTAAACTAATTTAATAATTTTAGAAAATAGTCTTTTGCCTAAATAAATTTGAATCCCTTCTAAATTATAGAAAATAATTTTAACCTACTGATATAAAGTTTTAAAATTTAGTGTATTTTAGTCACATTCCAAAATTTGAAATTTTGGGGTGTGACACTAGGGTAGCGCAAGCATGCTACCTGAACATCGTGTGCAGAGCCCACATGAGGGTGGACATAGCGACCCCTTCAGAATCATGTTTGAGGAGCCACGCGGCGTCGGCACCCAACACACCACTAGCTACGAGGTGGTCACTCTTTGCCCCGCACAGGGAGGCAGGGAGATGACCCCGAGCAGCAACAAGGTGATGACGTCCGACATCGTTGCCCACAGTGCCCAGGAGGGCATCAAAGTTGTCAACAAGCAACACAAGCAACGCCTTCAAGGGACTATGACCGCGACCAGCCGTAACGATGACCACGATTGGGAAGCGGGTAGCTCTGGCATGGGACGCTGCTCGACTACCTTGCGCAAAAACAAGCATCCAACGAGGCCACCTACAGACCACTTCAAAAGGCTCCTCGAGGAGTCATACCCAAACCATGCATACGCTATCAGGCACAAGCTCAAGGATTGT
This sequence comes from Sporobolus alterniflorus, assembly GCA_008808055.3. NCBI lineage: Eukaryota > Viridiplantae > Streptophyta > Magnoliopsida > Poales > Poaceae > Sporobolus > Sporobolus alterniflorus. Next base: position 2,342 of record VSTD030002782.1, read on the forward strand.
GGCATGATGAGAAACTTCATGACTTCGGGGACCCTCACTTGGGGCACTGAGCTCGGTGAGGGGACCAATGGGATAAATACCACGCCGTTCGTCGAGGACAACACCATCACAACGGTCTATGGGGGACGCCCCCCATGTCGAGCCTAAGCCCCAGAACCCCAACTCGCTGCAGTTGGGGACACGGGGCTCAGGGGTGTAACGACATGAGATTTCTATCGCCGTAATAAAATACCAATATGTGTGTGTGTGTATATATATATGTATAAACACGTCTTTTTACAGCCATTTTGAGCACCAAAACAAAAAATAGAGGGTCGGCAGGGCAGACAATGCAAGGCCACAGGTGTGGAAACCAGACCACAGTTCAGTCCCATGGACCAACACCAGAGGCAAGCACTTCTTGCAAGCATTTCAAGAGGGGGTCGGCCACAGTCAGGACTTCCCGAGCTGTCTTCCGGAGTTGGGGATTGTCCTGGATGTGCAGCTTGCCCATGTCGACCAAAACGCCGGAAGCCCACACAACTTGCCACGACAGTCGCTCGGCTTTAGTGGCATGAACGTTGGTGGTCCTATTCACGCAAACCACGGTCTAGCTCCTCTACTAGTATCACCTCCCGCACCTCCAGGTCTATCTCCTATAGGCAGAGAAGAGACTCGCATTCCTCCGAGCCTGGATAATGGCAGTGAGTTGTCCAGACCAAGAATGGGAGGTGCACACCTTGGTGGAAAGGTCCCACCAAACAGCGTCTGCATGGGTGTGACTCGCGTCACATTCTGCAGTAACCTTGCCAAGTGGGCATGCAAAAGTTGTCAGTCTTTCCTCCCACGCAATGATGACCCCCTCTCAGTTGTCGAGCTCCCTCTCCCATGCAAGGAGTTGCTCTTGCTGCTTAGCGATCACCGCATGTGAAGGAGACGAGGCTCTATGCCAATCAGCAAGCAAAGGCCAGTGTCACGACATGGAAGTAAGCTCAAGCCAGCATTGACACAGGATGAAGACTCACTTGGCTAGCGATGATTTTTGACTAGAGGTGATGCCTGTCCTTGCGCGACTGGGTGGTAATGGGTGGTGATCACGGCAGGGACTCCCACTGTAGGAGCATTTGCCGTTGTCACCCCCACTAGCCATCGTAGGCAATGGAGCAGGGCGAGCTTCAGAATCAACGCTCATCCAAAACCGCTGAATATCTAAAGAGCAAGGTGAGCAGTTCGAGACCTCATTGTTTATACCATAAAAGAGAACTGAATCGGCTATTCAGAACCCACATTAGGGATAGTGCACAACAGGTTGGCCGCCTCGACTTTTTTGCCATTTGAACCGCGCAACGGCCCGTTCACTGTAAGTGGGGGCCAGTCCCACATGTTAACAATGTCAATGAATTAGAAAAGTGTGTGGCCTCTGTTTCATTGATGAAGAGGACCCAACAAACTAGCAACATGCCATGACTCTGCATGAGGGACGCAAATCAGATATGGAATTCTAATCCCCAGTAGTTCTTTTCATCCCCATGCTTTCCTTTATCGTTTTTAGAGTATGCACTTTGGCAAAAAGTGCCATGACACAGATAGGCAACTCCACCTGTATCGCAGCACTCGAGGGCTACCTGGGTTAGGTTAGCATCTGAAAGTTCCACCCCAAATTTTCCTTATTTTCTAAGAGAAAAAGGGGGGACGATTGGAGGTAGTTGTGTTTGGATCACACTAATAACCTATTTTAATTCATCCGGATCATTCATACTTAAACAAAAGCAAAAGGACTGTCTACATAAACTACTACCATTACCCCCCCATGCCATCAGGAGGGTTACGGGCAACTGAAGAAGGAATGTGCAATGCTAGTGAGTCCGAGGCTGCACACACTCGGGTCTAGAGAGTGTACACCTCATCCTCCGTCAAACCTACGCTGCGTCCAGACCCAAGCATCTCCAGCTCGACATCTAGCTCCGGGAAGTGCAACACAGCTGCAACCAACAAAAAGCGGGCCCCTGACGGACCCTGTTAGTGGTGGAAGCGTCAATCTAGCCTTCAAGCTGCTCCACCGTCATGGGGACATAGACACTTCCAGAGAAGATGACCCGTCAGCGCCCCCAGCACCAAATCTTGAACACGCGTAGCCGAAGTCCGCAGAGCCTCCAGCTCTGCATCCGCTCCCCATCGTGCGGCCAGCTCTACTCTAAGCCATCCGATGGCCTCATCTAGATGATTGGCCAGTCAGGCTCGAGCAGGCAGTGGACCAAAGAGCAGGTCATAGATCCTCACAGCAGGCTGCTCGAGTCATGAGCACCGATCCTCCTCCTTTTGGAATTTGGCAGCTAGCTCGCCCACTACCTCCGTGTGTGAGGTGTCGCTAGGTGAGCACCCAAGCACTGACTCCACGGCAGAGGACACCGCCACCCAGAACATGGCAAGTTCCCTGGCCATTTCAGTATGATGAAGAGCCACAAGACGCATCCCCTCGGACAGGTGATGCCTTAACTGTGGGGGTCCAATGATGGCATGGCACAACTCAGAGCCCCAGGTCTGCAGAAGGGTGAGTCCTTGAATTGTGCTTGACGCTCCCTCTCAGACACTTCCTGGGCCTGCCGCTCCGCCGCATGCTCATCCTCAAGGAGGGAGATCTTCCGGACAAGGCCCTCGGCATCATCACGAGCAGAGGCCAATGTCGTAGTGTTCTCTGCCTCTACTCTTGATACTCTTTACGGCACCTCCCTCTCCGCCAAGGCAGCCCGATCCTCCACCAAAGCGGCCTGATCCTCCGCATCCCCAATGTGGAAGGCAGCACTATCTGATGAGATCATGGATATGTTTGCTGCATCAGGCGTCTCCATTGAAATGTTCCCATGTCCTCCATCTTTCACGATGATGGGAAGAGAAGGTTATGCTGCGACTTTGAAGACAAATTTGAGTCAAGGATGACTCAAATGTAAGAAGGGGAGGACCAGGCGTAGGATGTTCTGGTGGACTGAGGCTAGCATCTCATGCAGCAACCTCTCCGCGGCGGCGACATGCAAACATGCAGACTCTGCCTCGTACTCCACTCGCTGCCAGTTGATGGGTGGGGACGAGGAGCCAGGAGAACCCGACAAGAACAGCCCAGATACCCCCGGACCTACTATGCTCAAGGACCCGAGGGCTGCGGCCGCACCGCCAGAGATGCCAGCACCAGCGCCACGCACCACCAAATCTTGCAGTAGTTTCTCGGCACTATCACTTGGCCAGGGTCAACATCTACCACCTAGCACCACTGTGCCGACACCACCGCTAGCTGCTAATAGGTGACCGGCACTAACGAGGCGTGACTCCTATCACCACAACAACACCTTTCAAGCTCAGGGCAGAAATAGGGGAAGCGCAAATAGTGTGAATTAACAATTAATGACACATGCTTACCAGGTGGACACCGACAAGGAGGACCAAGGGCGGGCTTTATTGGATGAGGGCTCCATATCCCCGAGGCCTGACAAGGATGTCCCCGCCACCACAGACGCAATGGCCCTGGCGACCAATTAAGTAATCTATTCTTGCCACTACAAATACTAACACACATTCCCTGCAAGTCAAAGTATACCAGTGCAAGGCCCAACTGCAATGGCCGGCCAAACAGTCCCCAAAATCTGCCTGAGGGTGATTCATCCGGTGAGCTCAAACGGAGATTCTTGCTTGCTGGCTGAAGATGTCACCAGGCAAGGGGAGGTTTTTAGGAGGCGGAGAGCGGGGTGAGGAAACTAGTTCCCCCTACTCCTCCTCGTCCTCATCATCATCATCTCCCGGGAACTCAAAGTCGAAGGGGGGTCTCCTCCCCCGGCCCCATCGCGGTCATTCGGGTGGCACTCCTAAGCCACCTCCTCTACATCTGTGCATGCCACCTTTCATTGTTGGCACGGTTGGTCTCCCCCCTCACCGCATCCTTGGGCAAGGTCCCCTCATGGGTCGCTGCGCACACACCCAAGACCCTACACGAGGATGCATATGTGGTGAAAAAGGTAGAAATTGACACAATCAGGTGGGAATAAGCTTTAGCAGACTCACCCAGGGGCTGATGACCCCTTCCCTTAAGTTGATCAGGCTAGGGCCAGAATTCTGATGGGCCTCAAGTGCAAGGATCCTCTAAATCTGAGCATCGATCTCTGCATCGTCCAACTCAATAGACAAGGAACAGTCGAGACAACTGGGCCCCAAATACATTCACATGGTCACCACCCATTGCCAGAGTTGTTGAATGCGGTGACCTACGAAGGTTCAAAGGAGGTCCGCGCCCATCAACCCATCTTGCAGCAGCTGCCTGACGGTGTTGCACAGGGGCTATAACTTGAGGATGTATCGCTGAGCCATGCCATACCACCAATTGAGTTGAGGGTTGGGACGGTTACCCGTGAACATGGGGAGCGGCACATCGGCATCGTTCCTTAGAAAAAACCATTCTTTCCGCCACCCAACCGGAGGATTGGACATCGAAAGGTGGAAGTATGGGTTGACTCCCGACCTGAATCAAACCAAGATATCCACACTGCCCCACACCATTGCTTCCACCTCTGAGCCCGACCGTAGCCAAGCATGAAAGAAATAGTTCCACAAATCAAAGTGAAGCTCAATCTTCAAGTAGGCCTCGCACAGGGTCACGAAGGCCACAATATGCAGGATCCCCGAAGGAGTCAGCTGATGCAACTCCAAGCCACAGAACTGCAGCAACAAGTGGAGGAATTGATGTGAAAGCACACCACGATGTATCCCCCCACCGAAGCAGGAGATGTGGGATCCATAGGAACACGACAGGTAGCTAGCTCCGCCACCCGATGACCCACGAGGCCGGGTGCAGCCCTAGTTAGAGTCCCGATCGGGTGCGTATTTGTGTAAGTTGTATCAGAGTCAGAAATCTGCCATATCTATGAGGTGGTTTCCCAGACTATAAAAGTAGTCACCCGCAATCTATCGGGGTATCAAATTTCATAGCATAATACAACAAAACTGGACGTAGTGCTATTACTCTTTGAGAGGGTATGAATCAGTATAAAAATCACAATGTTCATCTTTGAGATTGATCTTGTATCACCACGTTTTTTCTGATCCTTATCTCAAATATTTGACGATGAGACATTGACAGAGGCACGCTTGAAAGGGGAAATGGCTCAAGATCTGTCTGGGGAGATCATGGCACCTTAGACATTCAGCATCAAGTTCCCTTACGACACTCAGTTTACCTTTGGGTCATTAATGTTTGCCATCGGGGAAGACAGAAACCTCGAGTTACTAACTCGGGGCCCACCACCAAAGCATCCTGTGCTGGTGTATGGACAAGCTCCATACCTCCTGGCTAGTTCACCTACATCAGGCGGTGTTGGCTCAGGTCCGAATTCGTATGTAGGGCCATACCATCACATCGCTAAGACGACACAGGGAATCCCGATCGGGGCACCTATCTTCCATCCATTGGCTGGAACATCGAGCTCCTCTATGTCGGCAGCGTCCCTCGATCAAGACTCCACCAATGATTACCCCAAAATTAGGGGAAGCACCTGTTGGAACTCCACTGATGATGGTCGCCTCATCATCATGGTGGCCCCGGCCGGAGCACCTTCGCAGAACAGCTCTAGCAGATACCCTACCATCGGGAGGTCAGAAGCATCCGATGCCTAGATGCTCAATGATGGAATGATCCGGAGTCTGAATCTGAACTTCAACGCCGCGCGGCTCCAGACCATTATGAAGTCAATCTAGCACATGTCACTTGAAAGCTCTCCCCTTGTCGCTTTGGCACAGCAAGGAGCTGAGGCTGCTAACTACATCATAACAGAATGATCGACCGACAACCCTCGAGGAGAACCTTCTGTCAGAAACTGATCACACAATCGGGCAAAGCGAGCCCGAAGTGAAATAGCATCATCGGCAAGCGACAACCGCCGCCTAGCTGACAACGATGCACATCGATGGATAACACAGAACCGTTAGATGAGGGAGTGCGGCCACGACCGTGAGGACCTCCACAATGTCATTGACGACTAGAGGCGTCTCAGGGCAAGGTCACCGACCCCTCCATGATGCTCTCTAGCAAGAGACATCATCCCATCAGGGAGTTGCAGTTTTTGTGCTTTGGCTGCACCGCTCAGGTAGGTCATCTGGCCAACAAAGTTTAAGGTTGGACACATCGATAAATATGACGGCTTCAGCAACCCAGAGGAATTCATCCAAGTCTACCACACGGTCATTGAGGCCATTGGAGGAGGCGATCGGGTAAAGACCAATTATTTGCCTATGGCATTGTCCGGTGTGACCAGATCGTGGCTTATCAATTTGTCTGAAGGGTCCATCTATAACTGGGAACAACTATGTACCATGTTCATTCGGAACTTTTAGGGTACGTATGAGTGTTCATCTATAGCTGAAACCTTGAAGTCCATCAAGCAAAATCATGATGAGAGCCTCTGGGACTACGTGAAACATTTCTGCAATGTCAGAAACGCTACCCCATATATCTAGGACATTGAGATTATCAATGTGTTTCGCGACGAGGTGATCGATATCAAGACTATTGAGGAGATCGTCATGAAGAAGCCCAAGACAATGGTTGACTTATTCACAGTTGTGGATGTATGCATTGAGGCCTCCGAGGCCCGAGCTTGGCTCCTTGAATCACGTGGCAAGGGGCCCTCAAAGAAGAAGCAGGACGATCGGGAGGTCAATACAACCAATCGAGGAGACCACGGGGATTGTAGATATTGTGGAAATCACTAGCAGCAATCCTCAAATCAGAAGGAGAAGAGACTATTCCATCGCCTTACCGACATAGAGAAGTGGTGCAAAATTCATCGTACCGCTGGACATGATCTGAAAGAGTGTAAAACTTTTTTGGATCGTAAGAAGATGCCACCACCAGCACCGGTGGCCCAAGAACCCCGTCGAGATGAGCATCACCAAGCCAATCCTGACAACGAGGATCAAATGAGGGAGATCAATGTGATCTTTGGAGGTAGCATGTCCATCGCCTCAAAGATACAAGGAAAGAAGCTCGAGCGAGAGATCACCTTGGCTTAGCGCATCGAGCCCAGAAGAAAGATGAAGTGGTCTGACATGGATATAACTTTTAGGCCAGAAGATCATCCAGAAACAGAACTGTCTGAAAGAAACTTGTCCTTCATGGTCAAGCTACCGATCAAGCGGCATAAGGTGGCCAAGACTCTGATCGACAACGGAGCCTCATTAAATCTTATCATGAGGAAAATCTTTATTGAGGTGGGCCTCAATCTGAAAGATCTGACCCCTGTGCATGATACATATTATGGCGTTATCCCGAGGCAGTCATCCACTCCCATCGGGTGAATTGATCTTGAGGTATTGAGTGGGACAGGGGACAACAAGCTCAAAGAGATGTTGACATTTGAAGTGGCCAGCTTCGACATCGGGTACAACTACATCCTAAGGAGGCCTTTCCTTTTGAAATTCATGGTAGTCATCCACACTACCTATGCCACCATGAAGATGCCTGACCCCAAGGGCGTGATCACTATCAAGGCTGACCAACAGGACACTCTAACATGTGAGAATGTAACATTGACACATGCAGGGCGCTTCAGCGAAAAGGTAGCACAAGAACAAGCAGCAAAGGTGGCAAAGACGCAGGGCGGTAGCACCCCGCTCAGGTCACCGATGCTCAAGCCATCGACCGTTGGCACCCCTCAACCTCCTTCAGCAAAGAAAGGCACTTATGTTGCCTCACCATCTAATCAATAGCCCATCGATCAATCAGTGGATGACAAGAAGAAGGGGGCTGACGATAAAGAGATCCTGGCTGACCCTAGCAGTCTGGACAAGAAGCTCTGGATCAGCACATACCTAGGTGCTAAATAGGAACTCACACTCATCACTTTTCTCTGAGACAATATAGATGTCTTCGCATGGCAGATATCTGATATGCCTGGGATCCCTAGGAAGGTGATTGAGTACAAGTTAGGCATTGATGCATTATACAAACCGGTCAAGAAAAAAGAAAGAAGATACACTCTAGAAAGGTGCAAAACCATCCAGTAGGAAGTCAACAAACTACTCGAAGTCGGGTTCATCAGGCCAGTAGATTATCCAAGCTGGCTACCAAACCCTGTTCTTGTAGAAAAGCATGATGGCTCTTGCCGCGTGTGTATTGATTATTGTCGTTTCTGGATGTCTATTCGGGCTATCATCAGATCAGCCTTGCCATTGACGACAAAGAAAAAATAGTGTTTACCACTTCATTTGGAATCTTCTGCTATACTAAGATGGCATTCGGGTTGAAGAACAGGGGGGGGGGGATACATATCAGAAGTGCATTCAGATCATCTTGGAGCCTCAAATTGGGAGAAACGTGAAAGCCTATATTGATGATGTGATAGTGAAGTTAAAAAAGCGTGGGGATCTGCTTAAGGACCTCAAAGAGGCCTTCAACAATCTCTGTAAGTACAAGATGATGTTCAGAAAAACTTCTCGGCTACATGATATCGTCCCGAGGAATCGACGTGAACCTAAAAAAGGTGGAAGCTATTGAACAATTTTAACCACCCTGGACCCGAAAAGAAATCCAGAAGCTTGCAGGCATGATGGTAGCACTCAGCCGATTCATATCCATGTTGGGCAAACGTGGTATACCTTTTTACAAGCTACTACAAAAAGCAGTTGATTCCAGTGGAATGATCAAGCGGCAGCGGCTTTCATCGAGCTAAAGCAATATCTGAAGTCCCTACCAATACTGGTTCCACCAAAGCCTGACGATGTGCTGCTATTATACGTGGTAGCCACTGACGCAGTTGTCAGCAGTGTTATCGTTGTTGAACGGCCAGAAGCCACAATGGAAGTCAAGTAATAGCATGTGTACTTTGTCAACGAGATCCTGAAAGATGCTCAAACAATGTACCCTTAAGTCCAAAAGTTGCTCTATGATGTCCTCATGATGACCAGGAAGCTCAAGCATTACTTCTTGACCCATACTGTTCGAGTCATATCTGATTGGTCATTGGCGCGCGTCCTTCAAAGTAAAAAAGCAACGGGGTGGATCACACAATGGGCAATGGAGACCAGACAGTATGATATTGTATTCATCACTCGACGGGCGATCAAGTCTGAATCACTCATGGACTTCATTGCAGACTGAACCAATTCAGGTCTGCAAGGCATCGACGAGTTACTTG
>VSTD030002783.1:0-11493 GCA_008808055.3 Sporobolus alterniflorus
ACAACTTTCCTTATAGGAACTTCTTCAGATTTGGATTGGATTTTTAATTAAATTTTAGAGAAGATTTGATGATTCAAATTTAAAGGAAATTTGTTGGGATTTTCTTTGAAGCTTAATATTTGATGAGATTTGGACAATTGGCCTCTTTTTCCACCTTAATGGCACATCAATTCATGGGATTGAACTTGGCACTTTAATTTATGAGTTCCATTGGATTATTTTTAAAGATTTAAATTTAAAATCAATGAAAATTTTCCTTTGTTTTACTTCGAGCTTGTCTTAACCATTTGATTAACACTTGATTATGATATAAATGAAGTTAATTAGTGTTTTGATGATATAGGGTGTCACAACCCTCCCCACTTAAAATAAATCTCGTCCTGAGATTTCGAAGGGAGAGGGGCTCCAAGGAAAAAAGGAACATATATGATGAATGCCTTCACTAATAAGATAGGAAAACTCAAGATTATTGGAATAAGAACTCTTTCAACTTATGATGTAGCTTATTTTTATGAAAGGTTGGCTCTCTTGTATCTTGTATACCCTGATCATCTTAAGTCTCGTCATATGCTCATGATGGCCTATCAATTGATTGGGTGTTGTGGTTGGGTCATTCTGACTCAAGTGGGACTACCTTGTTGACGATGACTCTACAGGTGCCCTCAAGCATCTTCTCAAGTTGGGATACGAGGAAACAATATGAACTTTGGACACCTTGTTCGGGGTATGAAATTAACTCCAATAGGACAACTCCTTTGGTTGAAGCGATACGGGGTAGATGTGATCACCTTTCTCAAATTCCAAAGTTGAGGGATGATGTCTCTCATCGAGGGGAACCTTCCGAAGAGAAACAATCTTGGGTGAAGGAGAAGATATGACATTCACCTACTTGGCTAGAAGAAAGTGATGGGTACATGGAGCAATTTGTGATACCACAAGAACGTAACTCGATGGTAAGCAGGAACTAAGGAGTGCACTTGGTTGAGAGTTCGGTATACACCATCGATAATTGGTCGTAAATGTGAGTCTTCGGAGAAACATGGCGACACTTATATTGGTAAGGTCTTGGAAGAGAGATGATCTTAAGGCTTTGTTGTGACTAGTAGTAGCAATGAGTTTTCAAACATAACATCCTTCTTTTCAATTGCGTACCTTGAGTAATACGCCATCCATTCTAAAGAATATCGCGATTGGATCCCATTGTTAATTTTGATGAGGGAATGCCCTTCCATCTTGTAGTTCGGTTTTAAGAAGCGCTTGGGCGAACCAACACAATTCAAGACAAAGTTGCAACTTGGAAGAGCTCGTCAACAAGTCAGAACTAACATCTGGCTTGGTTTTCAACACAAGGAATAAGGCATGGTTTTCAAATACAAGAATGGACATGTTTAGAATGAAAGGCCCTAGAGGTTCCTGAGAAAGTTGTGATTCGATTCCTTATCACCAATAATGGTAGTGGTTAGAGGAGGAGTCATAATGGTTTATAGTGGTCAACGATCTTATCAAGATAGTGATGGGCACAACCGAGTCAATGAGAGAGTTACGTCACAAAAATGTGGCACTTGATGGCCAAAGGAGCCTGAAGGTCTACAATGCAATCCAACAAAAATTCAATGTGGCTTCAAACTTATAACCCGTTAAATTTTGGCTTTAAGGGTATAACTAATTATCAAGGATCAAGGGAAACAACAAACAGTGACAAGGTCATCAAGGACACATTCAAGGTGGTATTGGATATCTACACTCTTGCTCAAGGTTAAAATACATTGGAGAGTCGATGCTTATGCGATGGTGCAATCGTGATGCATATGGTTTGGTGCAATGCAAAAATGAGATGATGCAATGCCATCAAATTTTAGTGACTTGCGCAAGAATGCACTATATCGGAAAACAACATCGGAAGGACTCGCTCAAGCAATAAATCAGCAAGGCTCTGAATGAGAGGTATAAAAATAGGATTTAATGAGGTTGCTCCAACAATTCCATCGAAGAAGAAAATCCGTGTGGTAAGGTTGAAAATTTCCATTCATAGTTTCGAGGAAAAGAAATCGGCCATAAAAGGACAACTTCGTGCAAAGACTTGATCAATGGCTCAGTTATATGAAGAGATTCAAGAGTAGGTAATGAGAGTATGCCTAGGAGCATAGCTAGTGAGGAAAAACGGACGTGGCGCGTTCGTGCGGCGGATCGACACCATCTTGCAAAAGGAGCAATCACGGATGTAGGGTGAGCATCGCCTCATGCTACGAATGACCCCTTGTACAGTGGTCATCTTCGAATCTGCCCACAAGACGTCCAAAACCAACACTTTTGGCACTATCGTCAACTCCGACTTGACTACATGCAACAGTTAGAAATTGCAATCCTATGACTGTTCCAAGGATAATCTGACCATGAGCTAAATACAAGAATTATAGAATAATTTCTCATTTTTTCAACGGTTATTTGCATGCCCTGATAGGATCATTTTAGGAGTTATGACTTTTAGAAATTGGTCGTGCTGCTGAAATTCTGTTTTGGACAATATGAAGTGACTTGGATAATTCAAAGTTTTAACCATCTTTGAAGTGAAAACCAAGTATACATGGAAAACCAATATCCTAGGTAACTTCCTCAGGTTTCCAACACATCCACGCCTTACTCGGGTAAGCAGAATCAAAGTTATCGCAATTTGAAAACAGCAAGAAAATGTGGATTTCAGTAGAAAGCTAGAAATAGGTTTGGTGTCAGAGCAAGGTAAGAATTTGTTCTAAAACTAAGCTACACGAACAATTTGGTCAGAAATGAAGTATACCTCGTGGTCTTTTCAGATTGAGGCTAAATTTCAGAGCGGCAAAATTTTCAGTTTAGTTTTAATTTTTTGGACTGAAACTGTCCTGAATGAGTGGCCAGCACTAAAACTGATTCTTACCTTAACCAGTACAGATTTAGGAAAAGAGGATTATACGAAAGATGTAGATAACTTCAATAGCTTTCCAGAAAGTATTAACACACCCTTATCTGGCAATCGGTTCATGAGTAATGATCTCTGAAAGTTAAGGGTGCTGCTGGACATTCCAGTTTTCTGGGCAGATCATCGTGACCTGACCCATTTGGCGTTTGCGTCTTCATCCCAGCGAAAACCGAGGAAACTCATAACACCAAGATTGTAGGAGACTTTCCTACCTTTCCAAAAAGTGGTAGAACTGAAGATTTCAACATCAGACGAAAGAGCTCTAAACTATCGAAGCTAGGAAGATTTTTTTTGATAGCCTTTCGACTTAAGCCATTTCAATTTAGTTTGGTTGCAACTTTGTTAAGTTGAAGGTTTTCAAGCTTGTTTCGTTATGCAAAACGAGAATGCGACACCATGACACATATGCCGGTCCAATACGTCCTCACCAAAAGAAAACTTTGCCAAATCTAGTTGTCGTACGTATAGTCGGTGGCAAAACACGCTCATCCCCGTGGTTAATTCTAACGGTATGACTTACGTAATATTGGTTAGCGTACTTGTAGAAGATAACAGATATATACAACATACATCACCACTTATCCCCTAAGTGGTGCCCATATGTTTAACGCTGCATGGACAACACTGCATATGTTACGAGAACGTATTCACTTCTCATAGAAGGGGTCCATGAGATATTTCTAGATCCCCGCACCCTAGGTGCACGGTCATGGCCAGTCACATGACAGGCATGCAGCCCATATCACATGATATGGACTGTCCTCAAGCAAGCCTCATCTTGAGGGGACGGGTCCAGGATTCACATCACCTGACGGGAAGAAACTTACCTTCTTACTTGTCCATAGGTGTGTCGTTATAGAATATTAAATTGCATAAAGTAAAACCCAGTTAGCTTGACACCTTTTAAGACTACTATATTCCTTGTATGGGCATCTAAGCCTTTCCTAACTGTAGGTTTTTGAAAATATTGTCGTATGTGATGTATTACACCCGTAATGCTTTAATACCAGTTGTGACATCCCGCCCTTATGTAAGGACAGTTAGTCGTAACAAGGATCATTATGGGATGTCATTACTAAAGTAACAATGCATAATACATTATATACAAGAATATTACAAATGAAACACTCTAAAAGTTAATCTTTATTACAAATTGGATTTCAAATTTAATTGCAGAGTTTTGGGTGGAAGATTAAAAATAAAAGAGATTTGCGGAAGCGATAACTTGATGAACCAGAACGACACCTTACCCTAGGAATGCCAACCTCAGAATGGCTCACACCGGGAGGGAGAGAGAGAACACACTTGTAAAACAACAACAAAGTAAAGACTGAGCAACTAAATCTCAGCAAGACTTACTTGTCAATGTGGCCATAAATAGCCGACTTCTAGCATGGAAGGCTTATAGGGTAAGCACTATTACTATGCCAAACCCGCACTAAGAGTAAGTCCTTACCTTCAAGTTTTAGCAATACAAGTAATTATAGCAAAGTAAATCCATTAATTTATTAATAAATAACATTCCATTAATTAACTACGTGCTTACGACCACAAGCCAAGCAGTTACTCATATCCGAGAGTCATGACGTTTCAAATCGATATATACCCTGCAGGGGGAAACCTGATACACACGACACGTATGCTTCCCGCACCATTCCACGTACGCTTCCTACGAGTAGTCCCCATACGTGGCAACCTGTCACATTGACTCATCAGAGTTAGACAGATTCACTACTCCCAAGAAAAAATGCTCCTGACTCCACCTCTCAGCCCGACTTTCCCCTAATGGCTCCGCCCAGTCTCAAGTTAACATTCTCAAGCATAAACCAAACCTCAAAGTATATGTGTATACCTACAACAGTTGAGTGGTCTCCGCACCACTTGGCTTCTACCGAAACCTACAACTACAACTAGCCATGCTAATGGCAAGCTACCAATTGATCGGATTCACAAGGATAACCAGGAAGGTCATACAACTCCTATACACTTAATGCATAATCAAAAATAGAACATAAAGCAAATATTCAAAATAAAAGATATGGAGCATTGGTTAAATACAACGGGGCTTGCCTTTATCCAAAGCTAGGTTAGTGAATACTTCGACTTGAGCTTACTCCGATGACTCCTCAAGTTCCGGCTCTGCGTGATCTAACCTATATGAGCATAGATGAGCCAAGCGCAATATGGTGCAATGCATGAGGTGGAAGTGCAAAATGATGCAAAAACAGCAATAGCACAAGCATTATTCTGCAAAAAGATATTTTACTAATTACTTATAAGATTTTCTATTTATTATAAATTGAACCAAGCACTTGAAAATTAATAACATGAGATTTATGAATCTAACAAGGGTTCCATGATTTTCTACAGGTTCTAGGCATTATCAAGGATTGCTCAGCCAAATATGAATATTTTTCTAAGCAAGAATAATTTACTATGATTTATTTACTGCAAAACAATGATTAAAACATAACTAAATATCTAAGAAAGAATTAAATATGATCTATTTTGTACACTACATTGAACATGACATGAACATGCATGTAAAGTTTTAAGATTTAATTTTGTATAGATTTTGTAATTAATTCAAATAAGATTTGAAATCTTGGACTTTTATATAATGCATTATGGATAAAATGATGATGTGGTAAAGTTCTCTTGGTAGATCTGCTCATAAGGATTCACACAAAATTTATTTTGTATTTTTCTGATGTTTATATAGATTTCCATGAATTTTGGGAATTTATACTATTTTCTTGAATATTAAAGCAAAAAACAATTTCAAAAAAGGAAAAGACAAGAACAGTAATGGGCTGATTCCGGCCCACGGCCGAATGGTGCTGGCAAAATCTACGGAGAAAACCAGCCTGTGCCGGCTCGTGCACCCAACGCGTCGCAAGTGTGCACCTACGCGGTGGCATGGTCGTCGGCGGTGGCTAGGCCAAAGAGGCGTGGCGAGGTATGGCGGTGGGGCACCAGCGGTAAGGGGCAGAGGCATCGGGCATGGTATCATGGACGACGGCTCAGTAATACGATGGGGTGACGGCAAGGTGGTTCAGGCGGCGGCGCTTGACGGTGGCGTTGGTGACTGGTGAGCTAGGGTGGCCGGCGACGACGGGAAGGGCTCCTATAGCAATCCGAGGGAAACGAGGCACTCGGGGTGATGTTCACCGAAGAGGGGGAAATGGCGGTGGCAGCGGCCCAAATTCCGACGAGGTTGGGGTGACTACGGCCGCCGGAACTGGACCACCAGTTCCAGGAGGATGGTGGGGCTTCACGCAATCTCAAAATGCAAAGTAGAAGGCGCGAGAGTGAAAGATCTCATCGAGAGGCAACCGGTGGCTGTTAACCGAATGAGGGAGAAATGAGGGGGGCGTCTGACTCGGCGCCCACACGGAGGAAGGGAGGGGGGTCCGGGCATGGGTGGTGGTGTTGTCGAGCGGTGGCTGTGGGCGGCCGACCGTGGTGACTGCGGGTCAGTGTCATCAGCGTGGAGCAGGAACCACATGGGGGCGGGGGTCTAGCCCAAAATGGAATTTAAATTTCAAATCTCAAACTGAGCTAGAATTGATTTGATCCAAAGGTTGCCCTCCCAAGCTAATCTTTTTTAAAATAAAATATGGTTGTGGAAGATTTAAAATAAGGAACAACTTTCCTTATAGCAACTTCTTCTGATTCGGATTGGATTTTGAATTAAAATTCAGAGAAATTTTGATGATTCATATTAAAAGGAAATTTGATGGGATTTTCTTTGAAGCTTAATATTTGATTAGATGTGGAAAATTGGGCTCCTTTTCCACCTTGATGGCATATCAACTCATGAGGTTGAGCTTGGCACTTGAATTTATGAGTTCCATTGAATTATTTGAAAAGATTTAAATTTAAAATCAATGAAAATTTTCCTTTGCTTTACTTGTAGCTTGGCTTAACCATTTGATTAATGCTTGATTATGATTCTAATGAAGTTAATTAGTATTTTGATGACACAAGGTGTCACAACCCTTCCCGCTTAAAATAAATCTCGTCTCGAGATTTCAAAATGAGAGGGGCTTCAAGAAAACAAGGAACATATATGATGAATGCCTTCACTAGTAAGATAGGAAAACTCCTTTGGTTGAAGCAATATGGGGGTAGATATTATCACCTTTCTCAAATTCCAAATTTGAGGGATGATGGCTCTCATCAAGGGGAACCTTCCACATGGTCCGGGACGGCTTGGTCTAGGAGGAACTCACGCTCAGCCCCGACACGCTCACGCCTCCCCCACAGGTGTTCTACTCCAACAACACCCCTGCTCCGTCTCATCCCCATGGCAATGGCAGCCAGGGTCAAGAACATGGTCGTGATCATGGCCACTATCACGGCCAGGGCGGCAGAGGCAACGACGGCGACAGTAGCCGCAATGCTCCCGACTAAGGCAACCAGGGTCAAGGCAACAAGGGCTAGGGCAGCAAGCCCAGCCCTATCCCACGTTTTTTACTCTCCTTCTAAAATCCTTGGGACTGAGACCATGAACATTGTCATGGTTTATGACTAGTGTTGACAGTACGGGTGCTCACGGACATGGAGAACGATGGAAACATGATGGACACGAGGGTTTTAGATAGGTTCGGGCCTCCATGAGGATAATAACCCTATGTCATGTGTTCTGGTGTATTATGATTCATTGGGTTGAGACCCCCTCTACCCCTCCTTTTATATGCCAAGGGGGTAGGGTTTACAAGGAAGATCCAAGTTGGTTATAGCTTTACCTGACCATGACTCTATCTTTACTTGCATGTTTTACAAGATTTATTTATTGAATGTCTTTTAAACCACCTCGGTAATAGGCCTCCTGGCCTAGATCATTAGGCCGAGTGGGTCGACTCATGGTGCCCCCACTCCCCTTCCTTCTCTTTGAGTCTAGCCAGTCAGGTATACATGGTAACAAACCTTGTCAGCAGCCCCGAGTGCTTGGCAAGTGAACTTAGGTCTTAAAAATTCAAATCTTCCTTTCTTTAGTGAAATTGCTGAGTGCTCTATCTTGTCTAGAATAATTGGTCGAGTGCCCTGTGATGTTGGCCGAGTGCCACTTAGTCAACTTGATGTGGATAGGTGCAACTAATAGGTGTAGCCCCCGACTCTCGTACCAAATCTCTTAAAGAATTGATTCGAGAGTCAATCTAGACATTACTCCAGACTTCAACTCTTTTTTCTCATTCTGACCCAAAATTTCTTGGTCAAAATGTCTTTTAATTTTTTTATCCCCTTTGTCTTAATAAAAATGGGGTCAAGTCTTGACTGTTCAGAACTCACTTCATAAATACATTCCTTAATCTTCGGCGTGCCATTAGTGGCTGTTTATGCCCCATTCTATGTCGTCGCCTATAAATAGAACACTTACGTCAAACCCTAAGTTATTTCTCTCCACCACCGCCATCTTCCTCCTCTTGCACATTCCATTTCTCATGCAATCTTCGATCTTCTCGCTTAGGATTCTTCTCCCCCGCGCCATGGCTACCTCTCATCCTGAGATGTTCAAGCCATCCACCGTGCCATGGCTCCTCAAACTAGTCGAGAATCGCTTCTCCCTGGCCATGCGGTGCTTTAATGGCGGAAAGCGGAAGGGGAAGACATCCCAACACCGAATACTAAATAAATTGTGGTGTTGACTTCTTTTGTTGAATGCAGATTTGGCCTTCCTACCTGTGAATTCCTCTGCAGTCTTCTGCACCACTATCAGATTGAGTTAGTTCATCTTAACCCTAACTCTATCCTCCAAACTATCATCTTCATGCATCTGTGCAAAGCTTTTCTTGCCGTACCCCCAAAGTTTCCTTTATTTAAGAGGTACTTCTTCTTGAAGTACCAACCTAGCACCGCTAACTGGAAAGTCATCGACAGCGTAGGCATCCAAACTCGCCCTCACAATGACTCCCTAGATCTCCTGATGAAGACCTCACTCAAGGGATCCAGCCTCCCATCCTTTGTCAGCCGACTTCCCTAGTATAATGGAAACTGGGTGGAAGAACCCACGACTGCCAATCTTCCCATCGTAGCCGCCCTAGCCAACCGAGTCAGTGACCTAGAAAGGCATGGCTTGACCAGTGTCTGCGTGGCTACCAATTGGCTGGCATGTTGGGTGACTCCGTTGAAGAAATAGGTCCACCCAGGATGGGAGTACAACGGACTTCAGGATCCGACTCGAGAGACATCTGACAACATCGGAGTTAGCAAGTTGGTGAAACTACTAGAAGAAATGTTCTAAAACATCAGTAGTTTGCCTTCAGTCGAGCAGGTGCGCGCCTTGTATCTTGGATTGGAAAGAGACCCGGTAAGGCAATATTCCTTTGATTCATAAATTTTCTCTCAGTTTCTCATTCTATTCATATGCAATTATAGGCCCTGGATAGCTTCATCTCCCACATCCCCGACTTGGAAGGCGATTCACCAATTTCGACAGTCCCGATCTCGGCCCGAACCCCAAGTGTTGAGTTAGCTGATGACTCATTGAACGACCACGGTGTCAGATCCTCAAGAATCCGAGCTGGCAAGCGTAAAGCTGCGGCTACAACGTCTCCTCCAAAAAACCCCAGAAGGTCATGAGCAAAAAAGCACCGGGGGTCAAAATCAATGACCCGGCATCCAAAACATCTCCTACCCCGACTCCTCCAAAATGCACTCGGGGCGGGTTCACCATGCACTGATCCAACCGGTACCTTTAGTTCAAATTTCTTCCAAGTTTAATTGATTTTTTATTTTGTTTTTGGTGTAGGACTCTGCAAGACATTGAACCTAATTATCCTACAAAGGACTCCCAAATAGTTGGTGAGATCCCAAGGGCTGAAGAGCCCCTAAGTCTCAACGTGACCAGAACCTCCCCCAAGCGCTCGAGCCCCTGAGTCCAAGTGGAACTAAAAGTTCCCCCAGCCCGATGAAAGCTCCAAACCCCCAGAAGACTTCTCCCGCCAAGGCCAATTCAAACCCAAACGTCATCGATACTCACCCAAGTCCTAAATCGGTTGAGTCCCCCAATACTACCGTGTCGAGCCCCCAATCGCATGGATTCGGCTCTGCCGACGGAGTCCCTCTTGGTGATGATTTGGCTCAACCTCGAACAGAAGGCTCCCCTCAGTGAATCCCGTGAGTCACAAAAACATTGGCCAAGGACCTGGACTTCATAAAGGCTGGGTTTCATATTGGCAGGTTTATCACGGCTGCGGTGAATACTGAAGAAAAGTGCGCGGACATCAAAGCACTTAAGAATGATTAGGATTCTGCCTCATCAAGGATCAATGTAAGCAATCTCTTCCTTTGTTTTTCCTTACTGCTTTTCCCTGATTCTAACTCCTCTCCCCTTCCAGAATATCATCAAGCACTCTCGGTCCAAGGACCAGTTTCTTAGGGTCCCTTTGAGGAGACATACCAAAACACAAATCCTTGAGGATGAACTGAAAGAGGTGAGTGAGATGGACAGGGTAATCTTGGCCCAGAACTAGGAGCTAGAGACTCAACTGGCCGATGAAAGCTGGGAGAAAGCTGGTAAGTAGTTCCTAATCTTTCTTGAATTTAATCATGCCCGGGTAATACTCTGATCTAATTATGCATTTCTTTGGTTGCAACACTTATGGCACAGCTGGTAGCAATTGGCGTCAAGCCTGGAAACCATGACTCAGCTAGCTGCTCGGGAAAAGGCTCAAGTTGATGTCGAGACTCTCACCTGGGCAGTTGAAGAACTAAAGAAAACAGCAGACTCCCTCGTAGCTTGAGTTCCTTCTTTAGAAGAAAGGCAAAGCATTTGGACAACAAGGTCCAAGACTTACTTATCGAACTTCAAGCCAAGCAGTTAGGCTTGGAGCGAACCACCAAAGCAATTGAGGATTACAGCAGTCAGAAGACCCGGCTGACGAAGAAACTTGAGAGTAAGCATTCCTCGCTCATATCGCCTTAGTCTTCTGCTTTGATTGGTGTGTTAATAATCCTGCTTTAACCTCACAGAGACTAAAGCTGAACTTCATGCCCTGAGAGCCATGGTGGAGAATGTGATGGCCTTCTTCTACCCTAATGACTCTGCCTCAGCCTCCCGAGAGCCACAACTCTTAGATAGTTTGCCGACTAGGTCTCGAGAGGTCATCCTCGCCAATATGAAGCAATCGGCAAGCTTGACCCTCGGTATCCTAAAGTCACTCTACCCCCGGGCCAACTTGGACGCGGCAGGCGAGGTATTCGTGACCACCATTACTGAAGATGAAGCCAATAAGCTCATGGTGGACTATGTTGTGACGGCGAGCCAAATCGTGGAGATGCTCCCGATTAATAGGTCCTAGGAGTAGGGTAGTTTTCACCATTGTATGGTTCTATCTGTAAGATACCTTTAATATTTACCTCCATGTAATGACTGTTAGTCTGACTCAATTCTTTCATGCGCAAGTTCTTGACTTGTCTTACCATGAACTTAGAATCAAGTCGATCCAATGTTTTATACCTTATGTTGTTTGTCGATAAGGGTTTTACCCTCATGCTAGCCAGACCTTAGTGTCAGCATAGTCTCATGGACTTGG
>VSTD030002784.1:0-11492 GCA_008808055.3 Sporobolus alterniflorus
GTAGCCGAGTGGAATTGGGCCTCAACATCTAAACCATTCATGTGCTCTATCTTGAAGCCGGCTTCTAAAAGTTGACAAGACAAAATGCAATATACTTTCAATGTCGCTAAGTGTGATCGGATCTTTAATTACTTGTTGCAGGAAAACAAATTAAATTACCAAGTAATCATGTTATACCATCGTCGAAACAGCTGAAAAAGCATGCATATTGTAAATGGCATAACTCTTATTCTCATAATACTAAAAATTGCAATGTTTCCCGTCATCAGGTTCAATCGGCCATAAATGAAGAATGACTGAAATTTGCAGAGAGTCCCCAAATGAACCTCGACAAAGACCTGTTCCCGGTGAACATGAACATGGTCGAGCTCGAAGGGAAGAAGGTCATGGTTTGGCCATCTCAGGCCGAGTCGACCAAAGGAAAAGAGGTTGTCATAGGAAAGGAAAGGCAGTTGAGGTTGACCAAGGCCAAAAGCCCAAAGGATAGCCTATGGAATAAGAATGAGAGGAGCAAGCCATAGTAGTGCCCAAAGGCCACCTTCGACATCCTCATGGCTAAGTACAAGGAAGGCATGGCCGGTATCAGGGAGTGGAAAAACAGGACCATCCGCTTTCCCTGGATCAGGCTAGTACCTCTGCAGTAGGAAGTTCGTCCAACAAGTGATTCAGGACAACACCGCGGTGAAATTCAGAAGGTTGGGATCATCATCAAAGAGATTATCATCCAGCGCCTTACTTTCCTATATAGCCACCAATGCCAAGGCTGTTGGGGCCTCCGCTGATGATGTGTCCACCTTGGGTAGGGTGGTACGGACCATGGGCTCCATCATCGATGCACTCTCACCCGGGATGGTTAGGGCTAGCTGGAGGTCTTGATCACGAAGGCTACTATATAGGAGATGACTGCTACAGAGGTTTTGGCCAGCAGCAACACAAGAGGGGCTCCAGGCAAGAAAACCGGATAGTCTAGAACCTCAAACCAGATGGTCCAGTTTTCCCAAAGATAGCAAAAGCTCCAGGACAGCCATGCAACCAATGGGTTTGCAAGTCAGAGGTTTTTGTTGATGGTTCAGGGAGCAGTCAAGACCGGACAGGGTTGAGACATGAATCTTCAGCCAATGATGAAGTAGAGCAAAGCATGGAGAAAGGTCCAAAGGAGGTTGCAGTGGAGCAGAACAGGGTCGAAGGTGAGAAGATAGAGATCAGAGCCGAAGCAGGGGCTAGTTCCCAATAGCAGCCAAACCGGACAATCCGGTATGGCAAATTGGACCATCCTGTTTTGACAGGTTCAAGATAGAAGGGGATCTCGAGGACCACCGCACCCAGGACAGCACCAGCACCTCATTGGTGCCCTCCAGGACCCACACCCAAATAGAGGAGAATGATCTAGAGGATGAGACCATAGAAGTTGAGGGAAGAAGTGACCGAGAAGGAGAGAGATGAGCACTTCAACACTATTTGACATATGATCCCCACAAAGCTATAATGGAGGGTGAACGAGAAGACCAGCATGCCCGCACTCACAACCTCTGATGATGACATGGACCTGCTGGATGATGAAGAGTCTCTGTTGATCAAGGGTGGGTCTCCACCACCGACCGGCATGAATATCAACATAGTTTTCACGTTGCCAGCCGAGTTCATGGGAGTTGAGGAAGAGACCACTCAGCTATGCATTGGTCCCAAGGAAGCCGTATTCGAGAAGCCTAAGGAGTCGAGCCAGTACTTGAAGCATTTGTACGTTTTAGGTCACATCATTGGAGGCTGATTTCTAGGATGCACGTCGACAGCGGTGCTATTGTGAACCTGATGCCATATTCCATGTTCAAGAAGCTTGGAAAGGAAGATGACCTCGTGAAGACCAACTTGACACTGAATGGCATGGGAGGCAACCTGATGGAGGCTAGAGGCGTCATCTCCATGGAGCTTACTGTAGGGAGCAAATTGCTCGCTACTGCATTCTTCGTCATCGAGGTGCAAGGTAACTATAGTGTTATTCTTGATCATGATTGGATTCACGCCAATTATTGTGTTCCTTCTACTTTATATCAATTCTTGATTCAGTGGATCGACGATGAGATCGAGGTGGTGCATGCAGACGCATCAACTTACATTGCTCTGACCAATGCCAAGGCCGACTGGTAGCATGTGAGGTCCCAGTGCCTGTCGGGGAAGGATCTTTCAGGCTATGAATTTCTTAGCATCATCAAGGATGGATTTGTACCTACGTCTGTGCAGCTGGCTTCCAAAGCTCGGCTCAGCATTATAGTTTTCCAATGAGTGTGCAAAAAAATGTCGAGTGGTTATGGCATCGCACAGAACAATATCGATCTACTATGAATGATATGTTTGAGGCCATAGAAGATTATGATGAGGTAGAAAAATTAGGACAAGGTTTCACGTCAACCGACCCTTTAGAGGAAATTGATATAGGAGATGGAATCACACCTAGGCTGACATATGTAAACAAAAACATGTCTTTAGAGCACAAGGATGCTATAATAAAATTGGTTAATAGTGTATTAATTGTTTTGTCTGGAATTATCGTGAAATGCCCAGACTCAGTCAAGAGTTGGTATAACATTGACTTGCAATTAAATATGGTTTTAGGCCTTATAAACAACACGCTCAGAGGTTTAATCCGATCATCCACAATCGAGTTAAGGAGGAGGTAGAATGACTACTTGATGCAGGATTTATTCAAACTTGCTGATATGCAGAGTGGGTTTCCAACATCATACTAGTGGAGAAGAAGAACACCAGCAAAATTCGGGTATGTATTGATTTACGTAATTTAAATAAAGCAACTCCTAAAGACGAATATCCTATGCCAATAGCCAATATGCTTATTAATAATGCTTTGGGTCATCGAGTAATTAGCTTTCTAGACGGTAATGCTGGTTATAATCAAATTTTCATGGCCGAAGAGGATATGTCCAAAATGGCCTTTCATTGTCTTGGTTTTATCGGTTTATTTGAATGGGTTGTTATGACAATTGGTTTAAAAAATGTTGGCACAACATATCAATGAGCTATGAATTTAATCTTTCATAATTTGCTAGGAATCATACTAGAAATTTATATTGATGATGTCATCATTAAAATAGATAGCATAGATAGTCATTTAGCCGATTTACGCTTAGCTCTTGAGAGGATGCGTCGGTATAGGTTGAAGATTTATCCGCTAAAATGTGTGTTCAGTGTGTCGGGTGGTAAGTTCTTTGAATTTATTATTCATGAACATGGTATAGAGATTGATCATAAGAAAATAGAATCTATCAAAAAAATGCAGCCACCACAAAGTAAGAATGACATGCAAAAATTCCTAGGTAAGCTAAATTAATTAAGGTGATTTATTTTCAACATGTCAGGGGAAGATTAGTGCATTTGCTGCAATAATCCATTTGAAGAATGAAGCCGATTTTACTTGTTAGGGGTGTGTGTGTGTGTGGGGGGGGGGGGGTAGAACAACTGAGAAACCAAGTGGTCAGTACCTTGTTTTGATTTATGATGAGTAATTGACGTGCCTTGGTTTAAATTTGAATCTGGAATATTTCCATGGTTCTACCACATTATTTGTGTCGTGTGGAGAAACACATTTTGCTTCTCTCATGATGTGTAGGTGACAGGTGCGACATGGTGGGCAATGATGAGGATCGAGGCAGGAGTAGGAGATTTGGTGCAGAGGACTGGAGATGGTTAAGCATAGGTCGGGTACTCGGTGGCCGGACAATCGGGAGGTCAGGTGACACTGTGTGTGGTCTGCATCATGCACGAGGGGACAAGAAGCGCGTGTTTCTAGGTTGAGCCTCAAAACCAAGGTTGACAGGGTTCCTAGTTTAGGCCTCAAAACTGACAGATACGGTTTGGTGATTTGGGCCTCAAAATCACCGCGACGGTTTCTTGGTTTCGGCCTCAAAACCAAGTGGGAGGAGGGTTGTTGGTTTGTGCCTCAAAATCGATGCGTGGATGAAGATGGTGTGAGGACACGTGTTGACATCCGATTGATCGCTTCATTGCGAGGCAAGTCGGGATATGGTTTCCCAGTTTTTCCTCAAAAGTGGTGAAGAAGCAACAGCGGGTGGTGCATGTGGCATCATCATGAAGGTCGCATGGAAATGAAGCAGAAGACGGTCGATCTGATGGCGTCGGGTGCGGCGCATTGGAAGTCAGACCAAAAGACCCTTCATTAGTTGTAATTTCCTTATCAGACCGTAGGAGCATTTTAGTCTTTTGGTTGGACCTATAAATAGGACCAAGGGGGTAGTGAGCTGTTGCCACTTCTTCTAGCTTTCATTTTGCAAGCTCTTAGCTTAGAATTAGAGAGTGAGCCAAGATCTGAAATTTGTGTTCCTAATAATAAAATGAGGGAGGAAGAGTGGTGATCTCTGTGATTTAGAGTTATAAACCCGTTTAGTTTTATATGGAGAAATTGTTTTGCTTCATGGTTATGCTGTTCATTCTTCTCCATCACCGTTTTTTCCAGGCAACCTTCTTTTGATTGAGCGATTCTTGTTCAGGTTCTAGCCTCAGTCGGTCGCTGGCTTTTTGCGCCAGCGGAAATCACCCACGCAGCATTCTTCTCGATTTGTTTTTGCTCTGTGCTGGTGTCGGCCGAAGCTTGTTCTTCCTAGTTTGCCTAAGCCGCGGAACTAGTTCTCCGTGCGGTCGCACGTCTCGGTTTCTGCCGTCGCCGCCAGATCTGGAGTCCCTCTCATTTCCTGCTCTCTCAATCTTCTGTTTTGATTTTCTATTCGATGTAGGATTCAGTTTCGCCTCCTATTCTCTGCAGTGGGAAGACCGGTTCTGTGACTCACCGCGCTGCTCGTTTTTGGTCCTCATGGATTTCCCTGTCCCACTCTGCTCTCGCTAAGGTCCCACGCTGTTCGATTTGTTCTTCATGAATTTGCTGCTTGAGAATTCCCAAGATCTGAAGGTTTCATTCTTGGTCTCTGCTCTCGCTACTAGTTTTGAGTCCTCCTCCCAAGTCATGTGTTCTGGGCATCATGTTCTCACGAGGGACGATTGTTCTCTCCCGCAATACGGTAGTCTGTTCTCGTTTGATCGTGCTGTGCAATGTCTTGGTTGAAGCGTCCTCTGTTTCCTATTCTCTGACCAAGGCAGCAACCAGATCATTTTTAGTTTGCAGTTTACAGCGAACTTGTGGATTTGGTCGTATTCTGTTTTTCCTGCCCGATAGATCTGCTCGTACCGATTGGTGTTCCTGCTTGGTGATTTTTAATTTGTCTCCTCCTGCTGTGCAGCAGAGATAAATTCTCTTATTTTTGTGATTCTGCATTGATTCTAGCTTTCCTAACTCAGTTCTGAGGGCCAATAGTCTTTCAATAACTATATGGTCTTGACCAAGTTAGAAAAATGTGTGTTGGATCTGATTTGAGGCATAGACCAAATTCTAGTCAAGAATTTTATTAGGCTCCTATTCACCTCCTCTCTGGTCGCCTATCCGGTCCTTCAACAACAATGTGCTTTTTATAAGATAAAAAGTACTTGTCTTCACCATCGGTGGTGAAAGCACCTAAAGCTAGGATCCTATTTTGGCTATACATCGCTGTCGAGGATAACATGATTGGGGCTGTATCAACACAGGTGATGGATGGCAAGGAGCACATCATTACATACTTGAGCTGGTGCCTCATCGACGCTAAAACAAGGTACTAGTTTATTGAAAAGTTATGTTTAACCTTGTTTTATGCTTGTTCTAAATTAAGACACTATTTGCTATCTAGTACTTGCATGATTGCATGTCAGACCAATATAATTAAACATATGTTGTAGCAGCCAATTCTAAGTGGGAGGATCAGAAATTGGGCTGCTGGTTTGATAGAATATGATTTGGTTTATGAACCGTTAAAATCCATAAAAGGTCAAGTTGTGGCAGATTTCATCATTGGACATAGCATAGATCAAAATAGAGATGAATCATGCAACTTAGTGTCAATTCATCCATGGAAATTGTTGTTTGATGGCTCGGCTTGTAGAGCATGTCAAGGTGTAGGAGTTGTTCTAATCTTGCCTAGAGGTGCCATTTTTGAAATATCGACCCGTTTAGAGTACTTTTGCACTAATAATCAGGCAGAGTATGAAGCCATCCTATTAGGTCTATAAATTCTTAGTTCCATGGGTGTTAAACATGTCGAGGCATTCGGCGATTCTTTATTAGTTGTGCAGTAAGTTATCAGCGTTTACCAATGCTTCGATGGGTATTTAAATGCATATCTTGATAAATGCCGAGAAATTATTGTTTTTTTATGATTTTACTATGCAACATGTTTTTAGGGATGGAAATACAATACCAAATGATTTGGCACAACAAGCATTAGGTTTCCGATCAAATCGAGGAAAACTGTATGTTTTGGAAATATCGGATGTTCTGGTTTCTCAAACTGGATGGTTTAGTTTTTGGCCGATGTAGGGTGCACAAATCTGTTCTGTTGAATCCAGTTCAGCAATACCGAATGGTCCGGTTTTAGAAACCGGAGAGTCCAGAATTTTCAGAAGTTCAGACAATGTAAATGAAACAATGACGGTCGAACCTGATGATTGGAGGACACCCCTGGTGCGTTATTTAGAGAACTCTAGTCATATTGCTGATAGAAAAATTCGGTAGCAAACTTTACAATATGTTGTACTTGATAATACTCTTTATCGTTGAATTATAGGTAATTTATTGTTAAAATACTTGGCTTAATCAATCTAGGATAGCAATGTGGTAGGTTAATGA
Organism: Sporobolus alterniflorus; assembly: GCA_008808055.3. Taxonomy (NCBI): domain Eukaryota; kingdom Viridiplantae; phylum Streptophyta; class Magnoliopsida; order Poales; family Poaceae; genus Sporobolus; species Sporobolus alterniflorus. The sequence continues at coordinate 6,743 of VSTD030002784.1, forward strand.
AGGAATTTATGGTACCCATCAGTTAGCTCATAAAATGAAATGGTTACTTCGTCATGCTGGGTTTTATTGGTCGACCATGCTAAATGACTGCTTTAGGTACTACAAAGGTTGTGAATCGTGCCAAAAGTTCGGAGATGTGGAATTGGCTCTTGCAGCCATGTTGCATCCCATAATTAAGCCATGACCATTTTGCGGATGGGATTTATACTTCATTGGCCAAATAAATCCTGCTTCTTCTAAGGGTCATCGATTCGTGTTAGTTGCTATGGATTAGTTCACAAAGCGGACATATGTTATACCATTGAAGAATATGATGCATAAAGAGGTAATCCATTTTATTTTAGAATATATTGTGCATAGATTCGGTATACCACAAACATTGACTACGAATCAAGGTTTATCATTCATGTCTCATCAAGTCTGTGAGTTTGCCGAGTCTCTCAAGATCAGACTCCTTAGTTCTTCACCATACTACACTCAGGTCAAAGTTCTTCACCATACTACACTCAGACCAATGGGTAGGTCATGTCTAGTAATAACATGTTGATCGAGCTAATCAAGAAGAAGATTGAGGAGAATCCCAAGTGGTGGCATGAAGTCTTGTCGAAACTGTTATGAGCACATCGCATCTCCAAGCATAGCATGACCAAGGAACACATTTTGAGTTATTTTATGGGCAATAAGTCATTTTACTGGTGGAGGTAAATTTGGATGCTTTACGAATAGCTCAATAAAATGAGTTATCGGTTGTAGATTATCACAACTTAATGCTCGATAGGTTAGACGAGGCATCAGATGAGAGAATAAAGGCTTTAGGGGAGATTGAGAGAGATAAGTTGAGAGTAGCTAGAGCCTACAGTAAGAAAGTTAAGGAGAAATCATTTTAGATTGGAGACCTTGTATGGAGGACGATTTTACCTATCGGGTTAAAAAGCAACAAGTTCGGGAAGTGGTCGTCAAATTGGGAAGGACCGTACAAAATTGAAGAAGTAGTTCCTAGAAATTCTTATATGGTTAAGAGTACACAAGGGACCTCGTTGCTAAGAGTGCATAACGGAAAGTACTTGAAAAAGTATTATCCTAGTGTTTGCCAAGACACATGAGTTAGAAAATGGTTGATAACGAGATTATCTCCATTAGCGCAAAAATGCCCGGTGAAACATTATGGACACAGTCCTCAGATCAAATTTGGTCTAAAATATCTTTTAATATGCAAGCTTATCTAAAAGGTAGGGGGCCATGTGTTCATGACCAAATTTGGCAAGTCTAGGAAAATCAGACTATTTTGTTTGGGAAACTGAAGTATCCGGTTTTGACAGTTTCAGGGTTGAATCAAGGAAGGAGGCAAAACAATGAAATTTGAAGATTCAAGTGTGTTTGAGGCATGGAAAAGGGAAATAATGCATCAAGGGACCAACATAGAAGAGATTCAAGCCTGAAGATGAAGTTGCAAGAACCGGACCATCCAGTTTGGGATTTCAGACTATCCGGTTTTTTCAGAACATATAGAGTCCGATTAGGGTTTAAGATGTAATTTTTTAAAAAGATTCTTCCATATCCATGTCAAAGAGCTATGTCCTGCTGCCTATGAATACATAGGTCGTGACCGATTGATGTAACCAACAATCGAAATCAATACAATTTACTTTTACCTAGTTTTCTAATTTTCATTTTTCCTTCGATTAGATCTAGTAGTCATCGCCATAACCCCTGGCTTGTCGTGGTTCTTGACTATTCTTCAGTTAGATGTCGCTTGATCGAAGAAGAAACCCTCATTGAGCACTGGCCGTGCCACTGACTGCTGTCAGAATCGCTGAAACTGGACCCTCCGATTTGCCAAATCAGAGTACCCAGATTTTCCTGTCTCGAGAAGGTGCTTCTGGCTCCCTATTCAATTAGTGTGCCAACAACCTCCAACCAACCCCAGGTTCGATTGTGGGCTGCCACGCGTCGCCACGCGACCCGACCAGGGGCGATGTGGAAAGTAAGAGATCCCACATCAAGTCGATTGTTGTTGTGTATGCCATAGAGCAAGCGAGCAAAACATTAACCTGATGCCAAACGAGCCCAACATCTAGCCTGATGCCAAGTCTGCCACCAAGCACCGTACCTTGAGTTCAAGGTCTGCCCTTGCCATGTTGTGTCTTGACGCCACTACTCGCCGTCCCTCATTGCATGGCAACATGTGGTGGTTGATGCTATGTCTAGGTTGATGCTATGGCAACATGTGGTGGTCTTTTTTTAAACTTCTACCATAGTTTGAGTATACATTATCTGGTATTTAGATTTAATAATGTAAATTTTGATGAAGTTGTAAATGTCGAGGTCAAAGGTAGCCTACTTGAACGACAACATGATGAGAAGAGGGTTCTTTTTTTTCAATATCGTGCCTGACACACATTGTATTAAGCAAGAAGAGGGAATTACACGGTGGAACCGCCCCATGACCAGAATCCTAAAAGGACTATACCTGCTCTAGACTCGACCAGTCAACGAGGTTGGCTAGGCAACATTGGGAAACCTGGTTGAGGACACTCTGAACTCCCTGATCATCAGCTCCGAGTTTCTGAAAACACAAGCATTACGACTAAGCTAGATACTACACGCTACTAAAGCAACCAAAGAATCGAGTGTTTTGTGCCAGGCTTTCATCACACACTTATGCACACGAAGCCACCATTCCACAAGCTTTTCCTCCAGTGCTGGCGCCATACCTTGCAATCCAAAACGCCAGAGAACTTTGAACCACACTTCTCGGCTGAAGACACAGTAAAGGAGCAGGTGATCTATGAACTCTGGACACAAGGCCCATTGTTATCTATCCCATGCCTTTGCAATATCTCCAATGTCCAGCAGCGATCTTGTAGAACAAGCCATGAGAAAAACTTATGTTCCATCGGCGCTTTCACCTTCCAAACTTCTTTCACCTGGAACAGCGAAGTCTGGCCATGCAGAAGAGCTGCATACTCTGAGGACACTGAGTAAACACCTGATGATGACCAGCGCCATGCGACTGAAACATTCACATCCAGCTGTAGCACCACTTGATCGATCCTTTCCCTTGGGTGTAGGTATTGCACAATTGTCATGCTAGAATTGTGAGAGCCCTCATAGTGTCCCTAATGCACACATTGTCATGCATCGCTTCCTGAACCATCTGGCTACCTTGTTTCCGCTTATCCACAATTGCCAAGAGCTCCAGAGCACGTTCTGTGATGCCTTGGCCATCGATCCATGGATCGAGCCAAAACAAGGTGCACACGCCGTTCCCCACATTACATCACAACAACGAGAGGAAGAAAGCCAGGGTTGCCAAATTCTCATGATGAGGAAGCTATAGAACGCTATCCCCACCTTGATTCTATGTCCACAGCCACCTAAGCCGTAGCGCCATGCCCATCCGGTCCAGGTTCGGGATGCCCAGGCCACCGATGGACAGTGGCCGTTGGACCTGATTCCACACCACAATGCACTTCGCTCCATGTACCGCCTCTGTGCCAGTCATGAGAAACCCTCTTGTGATCTTGATCAGAGCTTTGTGAACCCAGGCCAGAAGCTCGAGGCTAATGGCAGTGTGCACCGGCACCACTGACAAGGTTGATTTGATCAATGTCAGCCTTCGACTTCTGTGCATTAAGCTACCTTTCCAAGCTGGGAGTTTGTCCACCACACTATCGATTAGGTATTGCCAGGCTGACTTGGGAAGCTTGGATGTGGATAGAGGTATACCAAGATATCTAATAGGGAATTCCACCACGGCACAAGGGAAGGAACTGGTTGCAAGGTTGACCTGTGATTCCTCTCACCGTATGGGTGCGATCTGGCATTTACTCAAGTTGCACCGTCATCCTGATGCACCTTCAAACTCCTCCAGGATCCCGCTTGTTAGGCCAAGGTTAGAGGCGACCGGAGCAATGAACATAATTAGGTTGTCGGCATACAAGGACAATCGATGCTTGATCTACCGAACCCCCATAGTCTGACGAACTGCACAAGTGTCTTGCTTGTGAAATATGGCACTTCCACAGTAAGGATGAACAATAGGTGACAGGGGGTCGCCTTGTCGCAACCTGTGAGCATGGCAGATTCTTTGTCCCGGTGAACCATTCAAGAGAACCCTTGTACTCGCTGAGCGGAGTAGCTCAGCAGTCCAGTTCAACCAGGCATTGGAGGAGCCCATATGACGTAGGATCTCCATGAGGAATGCCCACACCACCGAATCAAAGGCCTTGGAGAGGTCTGCTTTGAACAAGACAGTGACCTTCTTTCTGGAGTGCAGCAGCCTGGCCGACGAGTGCACGAATTTGAAATTTGCATGGATGGACTGACCTTTGATGAAGGCACATTGTGTCCCGTGAACCAGTGATCCGATCTTCTCTGCTAAGTGGTTCGCTAGGAGCTTGGAGATGAGTTTGTCCACCATGTGAATTAAAGATATCGGCCTGTAATCTTTGACCGCCTCAGCATCCACTGATTTCGTGAGCAAGATCATGTGAGCCTCATTGGTTGCATGCATGTCCCTGGTATCCTGGCACCAGAATGCATCTAGGGCCGCCATGAGGTCTGGCAGGATGATGTCTCAAGTCACCTGCAAAAATCTCGCCATAAACCCGTCAAGTCTAGGCGCTTTACCAAGCAAGAAGAGGGTTCCTGTATGCTTGGAGGAGGAGAATGGCAATAAGAAGTTCGTTGATTCAATGCTCACTACTAGAAAAATAATTTATGGTAACACCTATGATTTCTTTATAGT
>VSTD030002785.1:0-11492 GCA_008808055.3 Sporobolus alterniflorus
CATATATTAACAAGATACTGAATCGGTTCAATATGCAAGATTCTGAGAAATGTTTCTTTCCAATGTCGCATGGCATCACTCTTAGCAAGAAACAGTATCCTTCGGAACCTGATGAGCAAGAGAGAATGAGAGTGATTCCATATGCTTCGGCTATTGGATCCATCATGTATGCTATGTTATGCACGCGCCCAGATGTCTCATATGTTCTAAGTGCTACGAGTAGGTATCAATCAAATTATGGTGACACTCATTGAACAATTGTAAAGAACAACCTAAAGTACTTGAGAATAACCAAGGAAGTGTTCCTTATGTTTGGAGGTGAAGAAGAGCTCATTGTAAAGGGTTACATCGATGCTAGCTTCCAAACAGAAGTAGATGATTCTAAATCGCAATCCGGTTTTGTGTTTTGCCACAATGGAGGGGTGGTGAGATGGAAAAGTTCCAAGCAAGATACTGTAGCAGATTTGACGATGGAAGCTGAGTACATTGTTGCTTATGAAGCTACAAAGGAAGTTGTTTGGATCAGAAATTTTGTTTCTGAATTGGGTGTTGTTCCTAGTGCGTCTAGTCCCATGGATCTCTATTATGATAATAGTGGAGCCATAGCACAAGCAAAGGAGCCTAGGGCACACAAAAGGGTCAAACATGGACTACGACGTTACCATCTCATCCGTGAAATCATTGGTTGAGGTGATGTGAAGGTTTGCAAAGTGCACACGGACCACAATATTGCTGATCTGTTGACGAAGCCTCTTCCGCAACCAAAGCATGAGACGCACATGATGTCCATGGGTATTAGATACTTACATGTGGGATCTTGATGTGAGAGGGAGACTTGTGTCATGATTATGTATTATTTGAATAACTATCATTTACATTGATTATTAAGTATGTGACTTGTTCGTGAAACTCTTTGTTAACTATGAAGTTATTCTGTATGATCCCTAGTCTATATTCACCGATCATAGATATGGAGATATCAAATTAATAATGTGAATACATGTTAGGAACATGGCGTTAAATAGACCCACCCTGAGACACTACTGGGATTGTTATTTTTGTAAGTGACATCAGTTGGTCTCGAGTGGTACACCTGCTAGATCCTTAGACTTGAGATCGCCATTGTTTTTCACCATGTGTAGTTGTGCACTTTGGGACTACTAGACGCTGCTCCATAACTGGGTAGTCATAAAAGTAGTCTTTGGGTGTTATGATGAAGTATGTAATGGGATGTGAGCGGATCAAGATAGAATTTGTCCCTCTTAGATAACAGGAGAGATATCTCTAGGCCCCTCGAGTTAGTTGGATTTGAAGGTACATGGTCATGCCAATATGATTAAAGGGTTAATCATAATGACTAAAGGTTAGTCATGGAATGAATCCAAGCTATCTGATCAAGTGAATGGTCGAGCTATCACAAGGGTGGCACGTATCTCACCTTGAGCTTGACTGGTATCGTGTGGCAAAGGGATTAGTATATGAATGTATCTAGGTTCAGCCGATATGATTTTTATGTACATTCAGGAGTCAGTATTTCCTACTAGGTATCAATGCTGACTTGTGTCGGAAATGGTTTCTGAACATGACCGTTTATACATGAACCTAACAGGTCATTCACTTAAGGGGTTTAGAACTTTAAAAAGCTTGCCTATATAATTGTCTCTAGTGCAAGTGGGAGATTGTTGGTGATGTGCCCAAGAGGTAATCATAGCAATTCAGATTACGGCCCGTAAAGATTTGATCCTAGTTGAATTAGGGTGCTAATGGGCCTACGATAATGAAGCCCAAGCCCATTAGCGTGCTCTATAAATATGAGGGGTGGCGCCAGGGGAGCGGTAGAGACGCATACATGCCACCACATGAAACCCTAGCCTCTGCTTCCTCTCAACCGAACTCCGAGGCCCAAGTTGTGCGCGTGGTGCTAGCACACCCACGCGTGGCATTCCATCCCTATATGTGTGGACTCCTACGACGACGTTGTGACATCCCACCCTTAAGCAAGGATGGTCAGTCCTAACCAGGATCATTACGGGGTGTCATTACTGAAGTACTGATACATAATACATTACATACAAGAAGATGACAAATGAAATGCTCTGAAAGTTAAACTTTATGACAATTTAAGTTTTGAATTCGATTACAGAGTTTTAAACAAAAGATAGAGAATAAAACATTTTGCAAAAGCAAAGACACTCAACGATCGAGAACGGCACCTTGCCCTAGAGATGCCGACCTCAACGACGACTCACGCCGGTAGGGAGAGAGAGAAGACACCTGCAAAACAACATCAAGGCAAAGCTTAAGCAACTAATGCTCAGCAAGACTTACCCATCAACGGGGCCATAAATAGCTGAGTCCTAGTATGCAAGACTTCATTGGATGAGCTCTATACTATGCCAAATCCACGCTAAGAGTGGATCCTTACTTTCAAGTATTAGCTCTAGGCTATAAGGAATTAAGCTTTAACAAATAAGCTAAGCTAATTAAGATTAATAGACATAATCCTATACTAAGCCAAACAAAGGTAGCAATACAAGTATTAAAGTAAATCCAAGTCGTTAACTCATTATTAAACATTAATCCAGTAAATTACTACTTGATGGCAGCCATGAACAAGCAGTTACTTGTATCCGAGAGTCGCGACGATTCGAATCGATGTACACCCTATAGGGGAAAACCTGATCAACATGCCACATGCTTTCCACACTCAATTTGCATAGGGTCCCGGACCCTACATCTCACGTGGTCCACGTGGGCAACCTTTCGTTAGTCCCCACGAGGATGAAATAAGCCCCTACACCCGGGAGAAGTCTTGACGACCGAAGACAGACTGGCCTGACCGTCGTCTTGGGTCACCTCATTCCCCCTCCCTCACGACAGCCTTGGAGTAGGGGAGAGAGGTTTCGGCCAAGTGGTTTCACAGCTACATCAGCTTACTGGGTCTATATCACCAGCATGCGATCGGTACGTTTGATACTTGCCACGGGTACCAACCCCTCGGTCCTTAACCGACACAGGTGAGGGCTACCACACAGAAACCTTAGAATAGCCACATCACTCTCCTCGTCCTTCCCTTCTGATTGTTCCACTGGACCCCTAATTGACCCCGCCCGGTCTCCATTTTATCTGACATTAAGCACAGGTTCTAAGGTTCAAGTTTAAAGGGGCCTATGACTGTCACATGGTCTTCCGACCACTCAGTCATCTACCGTAACCTACATCTACGCCTAGCCATAGCTAGCGGCCTATCTCTAGCCATAGGATCAACAAGGGTGGATTGGAAAATGAGTCTAATGCAGCTACGACATCAATTCAACTCCTATAACCTAATGCACAACCAAGAATCATAAAGTAAGATAAAAGATACATAAAGTTCAAGGGATGTGGTTAGATGTACTGGGGTTTGCCTTGGTCACAACAATGTTAGCATCCTCGCAACTTGACGCTCGTGGTCCTCCGAACACTGCTTGGACTTGCTGCACCTGAATTTCCGTTTTTGCCTCCACATGATCTAGCGCATTTGCAAAAGATGACCACCATTAACTAGTGCAATGCATGGGGTGCAAAGTGCATTATGATGCATGATCATGAGTGTTCTACTCATTTTAGTTCATAAAAGCTATTTTACTAATTTACCCCTAGCTTTTTTATTAATTTAGCAAATTATTTAAGCACTAGAAAATTAATAACCTAAAATTTATGCATCTAATCATGTTCTATGATTTTATGCAGGTCCTATACAGTACAAGGAAGTTTCCTACCAAGAATTAATATTTTTTAAGCATATTCTATTTTCTACAATTTATTTAATGTAGGAACATAATTTAAATCATAACTAAATATATGAGCAGAAATAAAATATGAGGTATTTTATTCAAGGTACATAATAGGACATGATTATGTCTGCAAAGTTTCAACATATGAACAAGCATAGAGTTTTGTAAATAAATACCTCAAGCTTTCATTTATCAGAATTTTCTATAAGGCAATAATGCACAAAATTGAGTTTGGTCAAGCCTATTGCAAATATCTACTCAATAGAATTCTAATGAAATTTATTTCATATTTTCCAAATTTTATTGTATTTTCTAGGTATTTTAGAAGTTTAATCAAATTTCTGAAAATGTAAACGAAATTGAAAAACTGGAAATAGGGTGCACAGTCCCGGGCCGGCTTTCGACCCATGGCTGATCCCAATTGGGCACGGTGGCCTACTCACGTGATGGCCCGAGGTCGGACGGTGGCTTGTTGACGCGGCCCATGGCCACGCGACGGTGGCCCGACTGGCCTGTGTCAGCCAGCGCGGCCGGCGCGCGCAGCATAGTCACCGTGGCCGGAGTCAGAACGGTGGCGTGGCCAGCCAGGGCTTGCCAGTGGCTCCCGTGCAGCGCGGTCGGCGGCGTGAGTACGAGGACGGTGAGCGGAGGTCGTCGGGCAAGAAGGATGGCGGCGCGGCTCACCAAGCGGGGTCGGGCGCCGACGAGGTGGTGGATGGGGCGGCGCGGCGACATTTCTTCGAGGGTGGCGGTGTAGTCGAGGTAGAGGGGCTCACCGGCGTCCGGCCGAAGGAGAGCTCGCTAGCATCGACTTGGAGGTCGGTGAGGAGAAGGGCACCAGCGCGGTGCTCGTCGAAGTGAAGGCGGCACCGGAGGTCGACCAGAGCGGCTCAGTGACGTGTGGACCTCAGTGGCGGGTGGACGATGTCGACCAACGACTTCAGGGATGCTCCAATTACTGACTCAGACAAGAAGCAGTGGGGAGAGGTGTAGGGGACCGCGGCGTGCTTCACCCAGAGAGGAAAGCACGGTGAGGGAGAGAGAAAAGAAAGGGGGGCCTGGTGGCGATGTGGTGGCACCCTTTTACGGGGGTGCATGGCAAAGTGGAAGCTGGGGGGTCCGGTGGGGAGTGGTGCCACGTGGTGGGAGGAAGAGAGGGGGGTCCTGATGGCGCGTGGAGAGAGGGGGGGTCTGGCGGCCATGGCGCGCGAGCGGCAGAGCCGGGTCACGGCCGGGTGACGCTGCAGTGTAGAACAGGGGAGCGGGGGCGCCAACATGTGGGGCCTCGGCCACAGTACCGGGTGACACGGCTAAATTTGATTCAATTTCAAATTTCAAATGGATTCAAATTATATTCAAATTCTTTCAAGCTTTTACCGATCCAAAAATGACTTTCCTGAGCTCAAAAAAATTCAAACAAAATATGGTAATGAAGGATTTGAAGAAAGGAACAACTTTCTCCATAGGAACTTCTTCAGATTCAAAATGAAATTTGAATTAAAATTCCATGAAGCTTCTATGAGTTGAAATCAAGGAAAATTTGATTGAAAATTTTTGGGAACTTGGATGTTGGTGAAATTTAGCCAACATGTCCCTTTTTACACCTTCTTACAAGGAAAATAAATAAATTTTCAGCAAATATGGGTCAAATTTTGAATTCCTTTTGAATGTGGAATTTTGGATTGATTTCTCCATAGTTTGAATTATAAACTTCATAACACGGGGTGTTACAGACGTGGAGGATGCTGTCGGGACGACCACAAGGAGGAGATGATTGTGATCGACTACTTCCTCTACACCGATGCGTGACTACGTTAGATCGCTACTACAACTCTTCTTCTGCTGCTCAGTGCGTCTAGTGGTAACTATCCATGATCTCCTACTCGCAAGTATTCTTGGGTGACACGGTATAAGTAGTGCTAGTATAGCCTACCTATTTCTCTACAACAAGGCCACTATAACTATACCCCATCAGCACTGGCTCATCACTCCCCCCTTTTAGGATAAAACAGCCCCACAGAACTGGTTCCAGCTAAATATCTCAAAATGTGCTTAACCACAACTAAATGGTCGACATGAGGCTCCTACATAAATCTACGGACAAAACCAACAACAAAGGTTATATCTGGTCTAGTGTTCACCAAATATCTCAAGCTGTCAACTAAACTTCTTTAGAGAGTAGCATCGACTAGAGCGCTTGTGCTTACCTTGCTCAGCTTTATTCTTGGTTCCATAGGAATTTTGTAAGGATTACACTCACCCAAACCAGCCTTCTCCAGAATTTTCTTGGCATAACATTATTGACTAAGAATGAACCCATCACCCTGCTGCTTCACCTCAATACCCAAATAGTAGTATAGTAAGACCAAATCACTCATCCTAAACATCTTGGTCATCTCTGCCTTGAATTTTAGAATCTCTGACTTGCTATTTTCTGTGATGATTAAATCATCCACATATACTCCCACCACAAATCTTGTACTCATCTTGTTCCCCCTGCGGTATATAGCAGGTTCAGAGGGACATCTGAGAAAACCAAGAACAACTAAGCTGGTATCCAGTTTCTGACTCTAGGCCCTTGGCGCCTAGTGGAGTCCATACAAGGCTTTTTTTAGCTTGAGAACCTGATTCTCTTTTCTAGCAGCTGCTCCCTTTCTAGGTTCCTTGCAGCATGACTAGGCACTGCAGCTTGCCCAATCACACTATCCAAAGACCTTAATCTCAATGGAGCATCATCATGGTCTGCATCTAAGCACTCCCCTATATCTAGAACCTCCTCCATCTGTTTTGCTCCAACTTCACCAAGCTCTGTAGGCTGGTCTGACTCAGCTTCAACATGATCTGCTGGCCATGGTGACTGAGGCCCAACTTCAAGTGTTTGCTGCTCTGGTGGCAACCTAGAGCTCACCACCAGATACTCAACAGCAAAATCACCACTGGCATCAGTTCCTTCATTAGAGTCTTGACTCCAATCGCACCTTGCCTCTTCATCAAACACAATATCTCAACTAATGTACAACTTCTTTGCTACGGGGTCATACATCCTATAACCTGGTGCCCTGTTCATACCCAACAAACACCATTCTCTTGTCTCTATCTTCTAGCTTCGACAGATTAGGCCTTGTGTTTCTGACATAGCCAATACAACCAAAAGTTTGAAGATATTGAATAGAGGGTTTCTTGCCATACCAGAGTTCAAAAGGAGTGGCATCGTCGACACTCTTGGTTGGAGTTATGTCCAAAACATAAACCGCAGTCAACACTACCTCCCCCCAGAAGCAATTCGGCACCCCTCTTGCCTTCAACATGCTCCTGGCTACCCCTATGACTGTTGCATTGCGCCTCTCCACAACCCCATTCTACTGAGGTGAATAGGTTGTTGTCAATTGCTGCTGAACACCATGTTCGAGACAATTCTCCAAGAAATTGACTGAATTGAACTCACCGCCACGATGAGTCCTCAATCCACCCAATTTCTCCCCTGTTTCAGACTCTGCACTCAGCTGGAACCTCTTGATTGCTTCTAGCACTTGATCCTTGGTTGACAGCAACATGACAGACACAAAGTGACTCTTATCATCAACCATCAAGAGGAAGTACTGGTTACCAGCCGGTGTAGGTGGGGAGATCTTGCCGTAGAGGTCACCGTGAGCTTGAGCCAGAAATGAGGTCCTCCTTTGCTTCTTGGCCAGACACACCACACACGGTCGCTCCACCGGCCCAATCTCTGGCAGCCCCTGCACCAGCTCTTCCTTCACTATCTTCCTCGTCGCCGGAAAGTTGAGGTGGCCTAGCCTTTCATGCCACCGCCAAGCCACCTGGTCTTCACGCACCACGACAATTGATGCCACTAACACCCTAACGGTGAGCAAGTACAGTCTGCTCATCATCCGCTTCACCTTTGCCAGCAGTCTTCCACTAGGTTCTCTGATCAACAGCTCCCCACCGTCGATCACCACCTGGTACCCATCTTTGTCGAGGCGGCCAATGCCGATGATGTTGGCCATCAACTTGGGAATGAAGAACACCCCCTCGAAGACTCGCCGCTCGCCATTCTTGCAGACGAACTCGACCTCCCACGTCCTTCAATCTTTGCAGCAGAGTCATCACCGAAACGGACCATTCCTCTGGCTTCCCAATTGCACGAAGGCTTTTTCCTCGTGGATCTCCAGCACCGCCACCACGTCTGTTCCATGGACTGATGTCACAGTGTCACCACCCAACACCACAGCCCCAACATTGCCCTCTTATGCTGCTGGAGCAACTCCTTTCACCGCCACCACCGGCCCGGCAGCCGCCGCCACACAACGCCATTCAGTCACCCTCGCCACCACAAGAGAAGCTTCCTAATCTTGGGCTGCGAAAGCCTACTCCTTCTTGGCTATGGACCTACATTCACAGGCCCAGGGGCCTAGCTTACCACACCGACGACATTCATCGGTTTTCTGTGGCTCATGTCCGCCATTCCCGTGCCCACATCCACAGCTACGACTGCAGCCACCGCCACTGTGACCGCCATTTCCAGTGCTCTTGCCTGATCTGCCAAAATTCTACTTCTCAGAATCGTGCCATGCTCAGCATGCATCCCATTCCTCCTCCGTGAGGTAGAGTTTGCCATCCTGCTGCAACATTGATGGCGGTTCCTCAAAAGCTTCCTCAACCACCTTCAGTCTCCCCAGGAGATTAGCGATGGTGAGGGACCGCACGTCGAGCAGCGTCACGATCGCCAGCGCGATCTGCTTCAGGCGTGGAGGCACGCACCGTAGGATCTTCTTGACAACCACATACTCCTCCACCACTTCACCGAGGGTGGCCAATGTGGCCACCATTCTGTTCAGCCAGAGTGCAAAATCCTCTATAGACTCGCTCTCCCTGAACTGCGCGTGATTGAATTAGGTCCGGAGCTATTGCACCGCCGCCTTCTTCACATGATCATCTCCCACCCGCGTCATGGCGATGGCATCCCATGCCTCTTTCACCGTCTTCTTCTCCACCACGGTCGCCAACATCTCCGGTGGCACCGCTGACACCAATGCGTCCAGGGCCATCATGTCTTCCTACGGATCCACGTCACCCTTGTCGACGGTGACCCATAGTCCCTGCGCCTTAGCTTCACTCACATCAACAACGCCCAGTCAGAATAGTTGGTCTTGATGAGCACGGGGAACGCCGTCCGGTGCCCACCTCACAAACTATCCGCTGCACAACGATGCCGCCATCACCCTTGGCTCCGCTCGCCTCTGCATCTCCTTTCCCTCCGGCCGTCTTTGATAGCACTTGTTAGAATTCTCCGGAGAATCACACGACAATATCACCGCTGGCGTGAACTCACTCAAGCAGAGGAAATGTAAATGAGCAAAGACAGTGTGCGATATGTGCCGTAATGCACAACGTTTTTGGGACTCTTTTCTTCTATTTAACAGAACGGATGGGATCACCACCCGCTGGACGCGGCACGTTCGCCATCACTCAGCTCTCGTGCCGCACAATCCAAGCGATCCTGAAGCCGCGCTCCATGAGCTCCACACAAGCCGGACAGACCCTGTCTTGGCTTGGACACTACTCAAACGATAAAACATGAACTGAAACTAAACAGCTAACACGACTCTAGACTGCTTCAAGACTTATTCAAAAATCTTGATTTTCTTCCGACACGGAAATCTAATAGTAGAGAATGCAAGTTTCTATTCCCTGTAAGAGATTACATTCGTTCTCACAAGCGAAAGCATGATAAGATAGGGCGGCAAAGGGGGTTCTTATAATCCAGATTTTGAGCTTTGGTAGATCATCGTTTATAAACAGGAACTTGAGTCGACCGAGAGAAAAGGTTGTAAAGACGATAATTTCACCTTGTAAGACCAGAGTCTATAGCATAAGACAAAGCTCCTACAGTGCCATATGAGATATTGCCAAACAGACACTCAAGATGAATCATGTCTCCAAGCGTCGAATCCAAATCCTGCTCAGAAACTGTGTATGTAGCTGCTTCAAGTTGCCAATTTTCTTGGGCAAATTGAGAAGAAAATCAAATACAAGCCTCAGTGCCTTAGTAACCCAGAACGTACTTGGGAGCTCTGGAACATTAGTTTCCCTGGCATCCAATGTTTGAAGGCATATGGATCATGGGATAGTTTTCACTGAGCAGGATGTGATGCCAAGATATGGCAAGTGCACAACATTGCTTATTGCATTTGTCAACTTCCACTATAGGAAAATTGAAGACTTTCATCGGCCAATATAACTTACATCAGTTTTTTGAAAAGCCGATGGAAGAAGTGTATCTTCCGTCGGCCGACTTGACCCAATGGAACAAACGTATCTTCCGTCAGCCGGGATGAGCCAACGGAAGATACGTGACTTATCCCCAAATTAGCCGCGCACCAGCCCCATGCCCCCATCCTGACTCACTCAGATCTGAGATAGCGCCCACACGCCCGTCTGCCTCGCTCGTGGGCGCTACCACCGCTACCTCTCCGTCTGCCACCTCTTCATCAAATGCCCGGCTGCCACCCTCCCCCGCTCATGCGCGCCCGCTTAGCTGCTGCCCATCCCCACGCAGACCCGACTCCTCCTCCGCAGTCGGCTCCTCCTCCTCCCCGACTCCGCCTCTCCATGCCACCGCCCTCCCGAATGCCGCTGCCTCCCTGATGCCAGCAGCAGCGGCAAGGCAGCTAGATGGCCCCCTCTCTCCTTCGCCCTCTGCAGAAAGCCAATTTTGGTCATTGATCAGTGTTGTGGTGGTTCAAATGTTGAAATGTTTGTATGTTCAAATGTTGCACAAATTTTAACTGCTGTGGCCATGGTTCATATGGAAATACATTATTGAAACAGAGTGACGGAAGGAGTATTATTTGTCTAAGGTTGATATGGAAATACATTATTGAAACATGGTTCATATGGAAATACATTATTCGCACAAATTCAAGATTGACAACAGAAAAACCATAATTGAAAAATGTTTTTTTTCTGAACGGATGAAGTATTATTTGTCTAAAGCATGCAATCATTGACACGGATAGCCAGAAAGGGGAGCCCACAAGAAGTCAGCCCACTCAGCGGATGAGTCCTGAGAATAAAGCCTATGGCCCAAGACGCTTTTATAGATAAATCTTGTAAATTAAGTAAGTAGAGATAGAGTTCAGATCAGGATCTTATCATAATCGACTCAGATCTTCTTTGTAACTCTATCTTCTCTAGGATATAAAAAGTGGGGTAGGGGTACTGAAAGGAATAAATCATAATACACTAGAACACAGGACATAGAGTTATTATCCTTCGGGAGACTCAAACCTCTCTAAAAACTCTTGCATCCCTTTATGTTTCTATCGATTTTCACTCTCGTGTGCACCCCCATATAAATTCATTGTCATAAACCACAATAATCATTCAATTTTGTTTCCTATATGTTCCTTAGTTTCACTTTGTTGGTCTTCTATAGTTCTATATGTGCCAGATAAAAGCAGAGTAGACATGAAAACGGAGTCAACGAAAAATGCAAGAACAAACTGCTGCATACACAATTACACACTACCTTATTGGGTAGAACAGAATGTAATGAGTTATGAGAAGACGTGAATGCATTTATTATATAACAGAACATATGAACTAATTAACCTTGCTATTGTTATAGTAAAATGGTGATGCATCTTTAGACATTTGTGAAAAAAGAAAATCAATCCCCTTTAGACAAGATGTTGTTATAGTAAAATGTATTAG
>VSTD030002786.1:0-11489 GCA_008808055.3 Sporobolus alterniflorus
GATTGAGTGATGATTTTTTTCTAGTACATTGATTTTGTTTGCAGTCACTATGATAATTCTGGAACCATTTGAACCTCTGGAGTATGCTATGAAGTTGGACTAGATTTTTGTTCACCCTTATCTGTGTTTAAGGCCATTTTGTACCTGAATAGCTGTAATTACTAGTCTAAACATGCAGTTTTTTGTGCATTTTAATTAGCTTGAAAGGTCCATTTCATTATCTGATTTCTACCAAACACTAAAGATTTTCTCTGTCTCTATGTTGAACAGAGGACGTGATTTCTACCAAACACTAAAGATTTTCTCCTCTATATTGAACAGAGGACGTGACTCCAGTCCCAACTGACAGCACTCGCAGAAAGGGTGGAAGACGAGGAAGGCGTCTGTGATTTCTTGCATTTGCATTACCGTTTGAGAAGTTATCAGACCTGATTCTGCAACT
This sequence comes from Sporobolus alterniflorus, assembly GCA_008808055.3. Lineage (NCBI taxonomy): Eukaryota > Viridiplantae > Streptophyta > Magnoliopsida > Poales > Poaceae > Sporobolus > Sporobolus alterniflorus. The sequence continues at coordinate 443 of VSTD030002786.1, forward strand.
TGTGCTTTGTTTATGATTTTAGCTTGGGATTTTGTGGATTTATAATTTTTGAGCTATGATATGTTGAACCAATTTACATTGATAGCCTCGTACCTAATGATCATGTGGTTGCTATTACCATTGCCCGTCCTTTGTTATCATGCGTTTGGTTGTCCTGGAAGTGACGTTGAGGTAGTCTGTCACAAAAACATCTTTTTTGCTTCATGCTTGTTTTACAATATACTCCTCCGTAGCTGTTGACTTTTTTTTTAGGAACGGAGGGGTTAATTGAACTATAGGTTCATAGGCCCCCTCCATTAGTGTGGTGACAACGCGCAGCTGATGAATATTTGTTTTACATACATTTTTAAATAATTTTTATATCAACTTTGATTATTTGTTTTATTAAAAAAATAAAGTTATAAAAAATTAAATATAATTTGATTTATTACATAATGTAGTTTAGATATATATTTGATCGTTATCATAACTTCAAATTTTTTTATATGATGAATGTTCAAAGTTGATGTAAATTAAAATTCATTGTTGGGTTTCGTCTCGAAAGCCCGTCCACCGATGGCCGTTGGGAACATCACGTGGTGTGTGGCCGAGAATAAGGTCCTCCTGTGTGCTGGTCTCTCTAGTAGCGACCCGAAATCTCCCCAAAATCCATGATGAAGGGCATTGTGGCGATGTCCAGCAGTTTTCGCATCCCTCGTGACGTCCCCAGCCAGCCCCCAAACCAGCGTGCTCTCTCTCCCTCCCCCATCGCATTCCCATCAACCTACAAGTGCCACATCGAGGGCAGGGCTCGGGACACACATGCGGGAGGAGACGGTAACGCGGCCGCCGCGGGATGCTGTTGGATTCATGTCGTGATTCCGGACGCAGAAGTGTGGGCCTGGGCACAGAAACAGGTGAGTTATGCGGATGCGCTCCCGCGAGCTGCTGAAGGCAGCCTTTTTAGCCTCGCTGGTATCGGTGTGTTACTCTGGCGCCGTTGGGACTTGTGGTTGGAAGGAGATTGGAGAGGATGTAGCCAACGTTGTGAGACTTGTGGTTGGAAGGCGAGTGGATCGAGCTTGGTTTCTCCTCTCCGATGGCGAGTTTCGGTCCAAGGTCGAGCTCGGGGGCATCGCCTGATCTGGGTGCTTCATCGATGGCGGGACGGTGTCTGACGACGGGGAGTTCTAGTGGATTTGGCTACAGGCCTAGCTAGGGGTTTGTTTATAAATCTTGTTTTCTTCAGGGGGCTTCTATGCAAGTTGAGTGGGACATTGTCTTCCTGGTCTTTATGTAGCTGCATTCATACGCGTCTTTATACATTTTCCTTGTCTAGAAATACGTATACGTATTATTACAAAAAAATATTGTTGGTTGGAAGATATGGACATGTGGTTTTGAATTCAAACGAAGATTGGACAATAGCCGGAATGCGATGTGCAAATGGTTACCGCAGTGTTGCAAGTCTGTTTGTCCTTGTGTCTCATTAAAAAAAACGCGTATTTGTCCTCGCGACTTTATCCACCTCTCCAAATTTTACATGTTCTGCCATTGTTGGGTTCTTGTTCTTGCTTAGAAGCCCATTCATCGCGTGATCCTCTTCGTGTCTAAAGCGCAGAACAGAGCACCTCTGCGCTTTATGCAACAACAGTACAGCACGGCATACGCATGCTCATGGGCGCGCCACGGATTGCGTCCCACGCACGACCACGTGCCGTGCAACCTCGGAAAGACTCCGCGTTCGTCGTTGTGGACGTGACAGTACCCAAGTTTCCCCCACCAGAGCGGTGGGCGGCCCCGCAGCGTCAGCGTCACCACCTAACCCAACCGGAGCCTGCCCCTCTCAATCCGGCAAAAGCACAGCACTGGCGACAGGATCTCCCGTCCCACCACCACCAAGAACAAGCACGGGAACAAACACGCACGATCGCGGTTGTCGCCGCGAACTCCACCGACTACCCGGAATCTCCCGGGTCCCTGATCATTGCCTCCACTTGGCGATCCCTAAGCTGCGTAGCCACGTTGTAGATTCACCAAACTCGGGGGTGCCTCCGCGCTGGACACCACCCGCGAGATCTCGTCCGCGCTTTCAAAATCTCGCAAGTTGCGTGATCGCGCAACTCGCCTCACGGACCAAAGGCGGAGAAGTCCTCGATCCGTCCATCCGCTGCCAAAACACGCGCCGTGCCGTTAGTCTCAGTGGCAGCCGCGTCGGCCGTGACTCGTGGCCATCGACCCGCAAGGTACCTACCTAGTTGCCGCCGAACTCCACTGTGCCGCACTGTTCCGGGCAATGTGCGACCGGCCGGACGCGGCTGGAAACTTGCATATGGCTGCCGTTCCAGAGCCCTGCACCGGCGGACCACGATGCCGCCGCCAACGGTGGGGGTTTTTCTAGCAGCAGCGAGTGCGCGCGCGCCGTCGGGTACGTCTAAAATGTTAGGTACAATTGCACGACCCGACGATCACATGGCAGCTGAACAACAGGGACGTAGAAGAAGCCCACCCCAACAAGATACGGGGGCGCTTCACCGCATCGTGGAACGTCTTGGACGCGTAGAAGAAGTCGCTGTAGTCGTACCAGAGCCTGTAGTCCTCCGAGAACACACGTCGGAGATATACTGGTTGGCGTCGTGGTCGCATCTCGTGGTGACTGTATACCGCGGTTTATTGTTGGATGGGACTAAGACTTTCATACGTTTGAGTAGGATGAACATAGGGATTTATGTGATTCAAGTCACCGGAGCGTAATACTTTATGTCTATAGTAGATGTTGTATTGCTGTGTGTGTGACACTATTTAATGCTGAGTTGAACTTATGTAGAGTTGAGGTTAAGAGAAATTGTCTGCTCCTATCGTCCGCCCGCCATTTTATAGCTCATGGGCAGACAGTTACACTGTGCCCCAGGGCCTAATAGTCCCCAGGGTGGTTAGATCCTTATATAGTAGGGCGCTACCAGGTAGAAGTAGTAAATGATGTTTTCAACAACGTGGCACACCCAGTCTTATCGTCCTGCCACGCCGCACTCAGTCTGCGCCGTGTTGTCGGGTCACCTGACACTGTAGCGGCGTCAGACGAGTGGTCCACACTGCTGTAGCCGGACTGTAGCCGCATGTCCACACGCCTTGCAGGCATTGACTGCGCTACCTACCACACGTCTTGCATGCCCATAATGGCCTTGATGTCAGGTGCCTTAGAAATATGCGTGCATGCGTTGGGAACATGTAGGCCTAGCTACACAGGTAGGCATGTTAGACTTTTCTTTATGCTTGAGGCCCACGGCTCACAGAGGACCACATGACGCTGACGGAGATCCGGGAGTGCCCACCAACAACGTAAAAAACATCAATGATGGCCCCCCTGGGAGGCGGTGCCGGAGATCTGAGAGCGTCCACCATCAATACTAAGAAACGTTGACGGTGTGCCCCAGAGAGGTGCTGTCGCAGATCTGAGAGCGCCCACCATCAACATTAAAAAACATCGACGGCGGACCGCCTGGGAGGTGGTGCCAGAGATCCGGGAGTGTCCACCATCAATGCTAAAAAACGTCGATGGTGGACCCCTTGAGAGGCGGTGTCGGAGATCCGGGAGCACCCATCATCAACGCTAAAAACGTCGACGACGGCCCCCCTGACGGGTGATGATGGAGATCTGGGAGCACCCACCATCAATGTAAAAAATGTCGACGGCGGGCCCTCTGGGAGGCGGTGCTGGAGATCCGGGAACGCCCACCATCAACGTTAAAAAATGTCGACAGTGAGCCCCCTGGCTCCCACGGGAGGTCCGATCCCCATCCGGAATTTGAAAGGTGTGTTGTAAACCTGCATAGGAATGATAGACAAAAAGTAATTCTGCTCATGGGTCCCATTCTCCCTACATTTAGTTCTGTTATAGCTGAGGACTCTTAGCCGGCTTACGGAGCATGAATAATTCAGTGTGACGCTATCTAGGTTATGATTATGACCTTGTTTAGGGGCATGCACCGTCTGGACCCCCAGTACTCAGCTGTCAATGTCAGAGAGGCAAAGTATACACGCTTAGGGTATAGAACCAAGCTAAGCAGGCTGCACACTCTGGACCTCCTATTTAGCATTAGCTTTTCTAAGGAGCAGCCATTCGACAACACCGGACCTCGAGTAAAAAAATAACCAAGGGACCCCAGATAAGTCACAGGTACCTCAAGCAGACCCGCCTGTGACAGCATTGCACAACTCAAACTAGTGGTGAGATAGGAAAAAAGTAACTGAACACATGAGGGATAAGCATGCAAAAAAAACAGACATAAAATTGAAGCACAATTCTATAAACATAATTGTATATAGGGCAATGCAGTGAATGGTTGTTGACGCAGATCTAAACTCTATGGAGGAGTTTGAACAGTTGCTCCCTTGGAGACGCACGCCTCTGGGTTCCTGATTGCACCGAGTCAGGCCCCCAAAGTCTTCACCATGCGCGGCGTGTCGGGGGGTCCGGGAACTCGCCTGTCCGGGACCCCATGACTTGCACGGAGCTATGGTGCCACGCGACTTCCTCAGCTCAGACCCACCTTACTGGAGTTCGGCTAAGGGAACTGCTATGTTCTGGGTCTGGTGCACTCAGGAGCTAGGGCCCAATGGTTGTAGAAACCAGGATAGACGTGCTAAGTTAAAACACATTTCATCCTTATTCAGGTTGGGCGCTTCTATTGACGCTTTTCTTAGGAACTGGACGTCCAGTGTGCATCCCTTAGTGGGGTAGGTAATAGTTCATGCCTTCCGACACACAAACCAAGCAATAAGATCAGATCGAGAAACAACGACCCACTGCCAACAGTGAGGGGGCTACCCAGGGAGCAGATCCGTCCAACGGACTCCTAGGCTTAGCCTATAGTGCGCTCAGGGTACGGAACCAGGCTGAGGCAAGACGGTCCACCATCGATTACTGAACAGGGCCCTATGGAGAGGACTTCCTCAAGACGCGTATGTAACATCCACTTTTTACATAATAATTTTTTGTCAAGCTAGAAGTGCATTAGGTTGCATATTTGAAATTTAACCTAAGAAAAAGGTTTTCTCAATTTAATTTGGCCTAAGGTTGCATTCATGTCATGGCATATTTTATTTTCTAAAAATCCTTGAGAATCCTAGAGGAATTTAGGAAAAATTCTCATATCCAAATTTCTTCTAAATCTCCTTGTAAAATTCATCAATTTTTTTTTCCAAAATCCAAATTCATTTGAAATTCGAAATCAAATTTCCATTTTGATTTCTCTCCTGGGTCTGGCCCAGTCGGCCCAACTCGCCCGCGCCAGCCCACTGCCCCTTCCCAGGTCATTGCCTCACCCAACCGGCCCGCGCACCCTTGGCGCCCCGTCGGAATACATTTCCCTCATGAGTTCGTGCTTTTGGGCAGCACCACCTTCTCTCTTCCCTTTCACTAACATGTGGGCCCCACATGTTAGCCCTCTCTTCCTCCTCCCATGCTGCCAAGTCTAACCGCACCACCATTGATTTCCACCGCCTCCGACCGTCCCCGCTGCCCCAGTCTAGCGCCTCGAGATGATGGTCAACCATTTACTCTCCCCTGCCTTGAATCCCTCATTTAAACCCCCTCTTAACCCCGCCCCGCCATCAATGGCATTAATGCCATTAACCACCGCCAGTTACTGCCCGTTGCCGCCTCCCCGGCCCCTATAAAAGGTGAGCTACACCCCTGAGCACCCCACACCTTTCCCCCTCGCTCTCTCTCTCTCTCTCACACACACACACACACTCCTCCGCTCTCGTGATGAGCTCGAGCTATCGTCGCTTTTTGCCGTCATCAAGCCGCCTCTCTACCACCGCTCGTCCTCTGGTGGGCACCCCTCTAGCACCACCTCGTCGCCCTTGTCCTCCACGGCCACTGCCGGTGAGCTCCTGTGAGCCCTAGCATTCCGGGCCGGTGAGGCACCGCCGTGCTCTTTGTCCACACCGCTCGTGGTCCACCACGGACCCGACTGCACCGTCGGTTCACAGCGACCGTGGACTCGGTCCACGGGTTTTCCCGTTGAAGAAAAATTCCAAAATTCGATAAATCCTCGCAATCTTACACAAAACCCCCTGAGCTTGTTGTAAATTCACCCACTATCCCTATGCATAGGAGATTTTGTAGAAAGAACTCTCAGTTTCAAAAAATAATTATGACTAGGTTCTAAGCCCTTTAAACACTCCAAAAATTCCACAAAAATCCTTAAAAAATCCCAAATTTCACAAGAACCCTTGTCATTTGTGCCAAGGCCCTCCGACCACTCCAAAAATTCCAGAAATACCCTAGAACCTCTTGAAAAGACTATTTTACCCCTACAATCTTCCAAAGCACATATCTCTTGACCCAGAGATCCGTTCCACATGATTCTCACCCAAATTCTCATAATTCATCACTCTTTCTATTCATGCATTCATACATAGCAATTATTTGCTGTGTTGTATTTATTTCGTCTATTGTGTGCTTTGCGTTAGGAAATTCCAAAACTGAGCCGTTGTTCTAAGATTTTCAAGACCAAGTTTTTGAGGAGTTTGAGGTTTTCTTTAGCGGGCAACAAGGCAAGTGTCCTTGATCAACTTTTGCATCTAATCATATATTCCTATCTATTTTGTAGAATTAGAACTGCATACTAGAAGTAAGCTTGCATGCACACCTATGCTAGGCTTGACTAGAACTGTTTAACTATTCCTTAAAAAACCTTTAGAGTAGTATGGTTGGTCTATTTTGGGTAGAAATTGCTCAGCCTCGCATGATCTAGTCTAGGTTTGGATAGCACATTAGTACCTTATTTTCATCTATGTGGTCATCCGGTATGCTAGTACCTTGTTCCTTGTTAGTGTGGAGAATAGGGATTCAGGGTGACGGGTTTAAAATCGTGTTCGATGGATTCTGACAGTTTAAGGCTTTATTTGGTGGACTCCGGAAGCCTGTGGATAGTCATCGTTCCCAAATCTAAGGACCGGTTTGTGGAGTGATCACCCATGAAAACAGTGCAACCATGAGCTTATATGGGTACGACCTGGTGTAGTATGTGGTAGAATCTAGTCTTGATGTGCCTACTGGTGGTGCGGATTGAGCGAGGCTCTTAGGATCCGTCTGGTTGGGAATGAGTGGGTAAAGGAGTGGACTCTCCTGAGAACCACATGATGTAAGAGAGGGCCCTTGGTGCTCTGGACTGACACCTTCGGTGAAACCTCAACGGGTACCCTACAAGCTAGTGGAAACTATTAAAAAGCCTTGTAGTGATCTATTGGTCATACACCAAAGGAAGTATATACCTGGCATAATGGAGATTTTCCAGTCACCGATGGCTGACAAAATCATTACTCATGGGAATATGTACAACCTCTGCAGAGTGTAAAATTATCATGACAGTCGTGCTCACGTTATGAGTGGCATGGACCCTCACACGATTAGAGTAACCTGGGTTGGTATGGTTGGAATGTTGGGAGTCGGCCAGTCTTAGGTCAAGCTACCACACTGGATTCTGTGGTACGTTCGATGTCAAGTCTTGAGGAGAGGAACTTTTGAAATTAGTCATAGCAGCTTGGCATAGGGTGCAACACCCGCTTTCTGCAAGTTAAACCACAACCAACCTTCCTTGTCACAAGCCCCCATGTCATAATTTTTCCACACTTGCTGACTAGCAACCATAAGTCTATTCAAGCTTGTCTTTCATTGCCATAGATGAAGCCACAAGATGGAGCCTCGATGGCTAGTTCAAGCAAGAAGAAGAAAGCTAGGAAGATCACTTCTCCGGTCATCGCCTGTGGAGGCCACTTAAGCCACGCTTAGAATAAATGCTGCAATATTACTTGCTCTGTAATCTTTTTTAGATTTAGGAGTCATTTTGTAAGAGATATACTCTGATATTGTTGTAATTATAATATTGTGAACTATTTACCGTACTGTTGGTCGTACGTGTGATTTGAACATCCTGGGCACACGTATGGAAACTTCGGTTCACCTCTTTTGAAACCGGGGTATGCTAGGTGGTATTAGAGCTAGGTTAACCCTAGGACGCCGACCTAGCTAGCCTGGACATTTCTAAGGACTCATAATTGCAAAAAAACTATTTTTGAATTTTTTTGTCTTGTCTTTATTTACTTGAGTTATTTAAAAATATTGTCTTACACTCGTATTTCTAAACTATAGATGGTTCACATTCATCGTACTGCTTGCAAGAGCACTAGAGGTCATCTTACCATCAGCAATTGGCACCCTGTGGTACTCCGCGCTAGCAAGAGGAGTCTGTTGAGCCTCATCAGTTGGAGCCTGTTGAGCCACAGCAGGAGGAGTCTGCTGAGCCACAACAGCAGGAGGAGCTTGCTGAGCCACAGTACGATGAGGATGCCATCCACAGCTAGGGTGATAGTAATGACCCATCTGACTATACCCCGCTGAGTGACCCCGATGACTCGGATTCAAAGCTAGAGCATGTTTGAGCAACTTCAGAGTTTTCTCCTATGGTGAGGAGTCACTGACAATTCCTGCGCAGCTTCACGGTCTGCTATTTCAATTGGGGATCACCAAGGCCCTGGAGTACAAGGTCAAGAGTGTTCCCAAGCCAGGGCGTGTCGAGTTCACCTGCGTCGTGGAGGTCTTCGACGGGCAGGAGGTGGTCGACAAGCATGTTTGCCCCGCCCCTCTTATGACTTGTGCTAAGGCGGTGGCAAAGGCTACTTGGCAGGTGCTGATGAGTTGGAACTGCTCTCGGCACCATGACCTAAAGAACTCTATCTATGCACTCTACCCTCGGAGGAAGAAGGATGCTTTCATGATCTCTTGAGTGGACCTGCAGATCTTCAGAGGAGTGATGTCTCACAGCACGAGCCTCTCACTGAACCTGAGCGACCGTCTGCTTGTCACTCAGAAGGAGATCCACTACCTTCGCACCTGATTGGCAGACACAGAGGATACCCTGCGTGCTCGCCAGAGGATGCAAGGTGGTCAGGATAATGACTTCTACTCTTCTAACCAGGACACCTGGACCGCCATGTCGTCCAGAGTTGCCACTGTAGAGGAGCTACTAGTAAACAACCGCCTTTAGCCCAGTTCTCATCACTGTTAGGTGTCTTTCTCCAGTTGTAATAATGTGTCGTTAGTCATCGTTTGTATGGTGATTGATGGTTTGTCTTAATTGAGTGTGTGTGCCAGTGTGAGTCGTGGGTTGCTTGGGCACCTTGTCCACGACCGCATTTTTCTTTGATAACAATAGTAATAAAAATTGTAGCATCTATATTTTCTTGAGCATATAGTTGGGTTATCGATACGAGCCTAGTATCTTATTCTACCTTTCCTAAAAACCTCTTAGATGGTGAACACAGGAACACCAACAACCAGGTCAACCCCCAGATTGAATAGCTCATTATCAACCAGAACCAACTGATGCAGGTAGTGCTACAAACTCTTCAGCATCTGCAGCCTAACCTGCAACAACAATAACCACAACAGTAGTAGGCACCCCACCACCCCATTCTAGGCTGGGTGAATTTCCGAGGACCCGTCCCAGCACCTTCTCTCAGTCCAAGGATCCCATGGATGTAGAGGACTGGCTGAAGTCAGTTGAGAAGAAGCCGAAGATAGCCCAGTGTTCTGACCGTGAGAAGGTTCTCTTCGCAGCGCACCAGTTATTTGGCACTGCAGCAGACTGGTGGGAGACTTACCGCAACACCCACCTCAACGCCAATGTTATTAACAGGAATGAGTTCAAGGCTCATTTCAGGACCCACTATATGCCATGTGGCACCCTCAAGCTGAAGAAGAAGGAATTCTCAGATCTAAACTAGGGAAGTATGATAGTGAATGAATACCTAAATCAGTTCATTCAGATGTTGAGGTATACCATTGATGATGTCAACACCGATGAGAAGAAGCAAGATATATTTCTCAAGGGTCTCAATGATGGGATCCAGTTTCAGTTGCTCAACACTGATTACCCAAATTTTCAATATCTGGTTGACAAGGGCATCATCATTAAGAATAAGCTGAAAGAGATGGAGAAGGATGGCAAACACAAGATGATTTTTTCGGGTCGACATTCTAGAAGTAACACTAGACCCCACTTTGCACAGCCCAATCAGTTTATCAAAGCCCTGTTTTGAGTTGTGCAACGATGCAAGTCCCGCGCCCATAGTTTTAGAACTAGTGTTTCCAATTCCCGATGCAATGTCCTAACTTTCAGACGCAGTGTCCTGGATTTCCATTGTCCCATCCCCAGTAGCAGGTAGCTTGTCTAGTTGTGCAGCAGCCCAGGTAGAATGTGCAGCAGGTTTCTTGTCTGACAGCCCCACACCAGCAGAACGTCGCTCTTCAAGGAGGTCAAGCTTTTGGTGCATGCTTTAAGTGTGGATTGCCAAGACACATGACCAGAAACTGTCCTAACTGGCAACCGAACCAAGGAGCCAGTCAACAACAGTGTTCACAAGGGCAACAAAATTTCACCTACGGCCAGATTAATCACGTGACTGCCGAGGAAGCCCAGCAATCCTAAGATGTGGTATTGGGTATGTTTCCTACAAACTCACACCCTGCAACAATTTTATTCAATTTCAGAGCATCACATTCCTTCATATCATCAAAATTTGTTGCAAGGCATAATCTATCCATCACCATCATGAAGTACACCATGATTGTTAGCTCACCAGGAGGTGAAATGAAGACTAAGCATATATGCCCGACAATTAGTATTACCATAAGGGGGGTAGACTTTTTGTCAAATCTCATCATCATAGACTCCAAGGGCATAGATATAATTCTTGGCATAGATTGATTCAGAAAGTATGATGGAGTAATTTTATGCAGCAAGAGTGCTATCCAGCTGACCCGAGAAGATGGGACCACTGTGGAGTTCGTAGCAGTAATTTCTGCCAACCAGCTCAATGTGCTCAATCAAGTGAAAGGAACATTTCTGGATGAGATTAGGACTGTTTGAGAATACCCAGATGTTTTTTAGAGGAACTGTCAGGTATGCCACCCAATCAGGATATATAATTCATCATTGAGTTGTTGCCTGGAACCCTGCCAATTTCAAAGAGGCCATATATGATGCATATAAATGAG
>VSTD030002787.1:0-11488 GCA_008808055.3 Sporobolus alterniflorus
CTCTTCTTCATGTTTGGAGGAAGTTGATGGTTATGAGATTATAATAAAGAACAAGCATTGTTCAATTTATTGTAATGACATTTTGTATGCTCACTGTCCATTGGTGAATGGATTATATGTTCATGATCTTGAGGATAAGTCTATCTATAACATTAATATGAAAAAGCTAGACTGAATGATTTAAATCCCACTTTTATTTGGCACTTTCGCTTAGGTCATATAAATGAGAAGCATAGTGAGAGACTCCATATGGATGGTTTGCTCAGCTCATTCAATTTCAAATTATTTGACATGTGCAAGTCTTGTTTACTTGGGAAAATGACTATCGGTGTTTTCTGCACCGGCAAAATATAGGGTGGTCAAGATCACGCATTTTAGTTCTGAGGTGATCTTGTGAACAATGAAGCACACATTGATCTATCCTAGTTCAGGCCCCTCGTCAGAGGTAATAGCCTTACGTCCAGCCGGTTCTGAAAGAGGTGAACCGAAGCTTCCATGTGTGTGCCCAGGATCTTCAAGTCACACTATGGCCAACAGTAAGGTAAACAGTTCACAATGTTATGATTATGGCATCTCTAGAGTGAATCTCTTACAAAATGACCCTTGGATCACAACGTTTTTCTTAGCGTGGCTTGAACAGCCTCCAAAGGTGATGACCAGGGGAGAGGCTTGCCTAGCTTTCCTCTTCATGCTCAAACTAGCCGTTGGGGCTCCATCCTGCTGCTTCATCTATGGCAATGAAATAGCAAGCTTGAGTAGACTTATGGTTGCTACTCAGTAAGTGTGGGAAAATAATTACATGGGGGCTTAGACAAGAAAAGGCTGACTGTGGTTTAGACTTGCAGAAAGCAGTGGTGCATCCTATGCCAAAGCTGCTATGACTCTTGCTACACTAAAAGCTCTTCTCCTCGAATGCGACATCGAACCAACCACAGAGTCCACTATGGAAGTTTGACCTAAACAATAAGACTGACTGGACACCTAACCAAACCAACCATACCAACCCAGGTTTCCCTAATCATGTGAGGGTTCATGCCACTCATTACCGTCAGCACAACTATCATGACATTTCTACACATTGTAGGGGTTGTACACATTCCCACAAGTCACGATGATCCTTGGTAGCCAGGTACCCATTGATCTGATGGAATACCTTCACACACTTCTGGGGTATGTGCTAGGACATCACTACAGAGCTTTTCAATGGCTTAATCTTGTTTGCAGCGTACCCACTGAGGTTTCACTGGAGGTGTCAGTCCAGATCACCAAGGGCCCCCCTCTTGCGCCATGTGGTTCTGAGGAGAGTCCATTCCTTTACCCACTCATTCCCAACCAGACGGATCCGTAGAGAGTCAACTCCACCCGCTTCAGCGATTGGCATGCCAAACTAGTCTCTACCACAAACTACACCAGGCTGTACCCATGTATGCTCATGGTTGCACTATTTTCATGGGTGGTCACAACACAAACCGGTCCTTAGATTTGGGCATGATAACTAACCACAGACTTCTGGAGTCCACCAAACAAAGCTCCAAACTATCGGAGTCCACCGAACACAGTTCCAAACTGCTTCCGGAGTCCACCAGAAAAAGGCCCATACCATCAGAGTCCACCAAACACAGTTCCAAACCCGTCACCCCAAATCCCTATTCTCCACAATAACAGGGAACAAAGGTAGTAGCATACCGGGTGACATCATGGTTAAAATAAAGTACTATTGTGCTACCCAAACCCAAACTAGATTCTTGCAGGGCTAAGCAATTCTACCTAAAAGAACCTAACCATTCTACTCTATGAGGTTTCCAAGGAATAATCAATCGAGTTATAGTAGTTTCTAGCATGCTATAGAATACACCAGAGATTAATAGGTACAAAGTGATTAAGGACACTTGCCTTGTTCCTCGCTAAAGAAAACCTCATACTCTTCAAAGACTTGCTCCTGGAAATTCTTGAACCGTGGCCCCAGCATGGAATTACCTAATGCAAAGCACACAATAGACAAATCAATACAATGCAGCAAACAATTGTTCTGGATGAATGCAAGAATAAAAAGAGCGGCGAATTTTGAGAATTTGGGCGCAAGAATCATGCAAAACGAAGCTCTGGATCAGAAGATATGGGCTTTGGAAGGTTTGTGGGGTCAAACGGTCTTTCTAGGAGTTTCTGGGGTAATTCTGAAATTTTTGTAGTTGTTGGAGGGTGTTGGCGCAAAAGACATGGGCTCTTGTGAAGTTTGGGGATTTTAAAGGAATTTTTGTGAAATTTTGGAGGGTTTAAAGTGGTTTAGGACCTATTTGTAATTACTTTGTCAAAACTGAGGTCCCTGCTATAAATTTTCCAAGCACTTAGGGATCATGGAGCAATTTACAAGTTCAAGGGCCTTCGTGCAAGATTTGTGAGATTTAATGACTTTTGGAATATTTCTTCAACGGAATAACCCGTGGACCGGGTCCATGGTCGCTGTGAACCAGCCGCGCGTGCGGTTCCATGGTGGACTGCGGGCGGCGTGGACAATGGGCGCGGCGACGCCTTGCCGGTGCACAGAGCACAAGTGCTCAGGGTCTCTGGTGCTTGCTGGCATTGACCGAGTAGGACGAGGGTGATGAGGTGGTCCCAGAGGGGTGTTCACCAGAGCATGAGCAGCGGCGCGATGGTGGCGGAAGGCTTCACATCACGTAGGCGCTAGAGTGGAGGAGGAAGCTCAAAAGCGGGGGGGATTAGGTGGGGGTGAACGGGGGGTGGAGCTTGCTCGATATAGGGGTCAGGGGAGCACCGGGGAGAGGCGGCAACGACCGGCGTTAATGGCTTAATGCCATTGATTCTAGGCGGGGGAGTTAAGGATTGGTCCTACCATCTCGAGGCTCGAAGCTGGGCGGCAGAAATGGCCAGGAGCGGCGGGGATTGGTAGCAGCATGTGCGGGGAGAAGAAGAGGCAGACATGTGGGGCCCACATGTCAGTGACTGGGGAAGAGAAAAGGCGCAACGACGGAATGTGCAAGCTCAAAAGGAAAGCTCCTTTTAGCGAATGCGCCAAGGCCTCTCAGGCCAGCTGGGCTGAGCAGGGAGACAACAACTTGTGAGGCAAGGAGGGCCAGCATGGGGTGGGTTGGGCCGGACCCCAGAAGAGGATTCAAAGGAGAATTAAATTTCAATTTTTCAAATGAATTTGGAGTTTGGCAAGACTTTGAGGAATTTTACAAGGAGATTTAGAAAGCATTAGGACATGAGGATTTTTCCTAAATTCTTTTAGGCTTCCCACAAATTTTAAAAAAATATAATATGCCATGCCATGATATGCATCCTTAGCCCCAAACTAATTTGAGAAATTCTTTTCTTTAGGATAATCATTTTCAAAATGCAACCCAATGCACAACTAGCTTGGCAAAAAATTTATTATGCAAAAAGTGGGTGTTACAAATCTACCCTACTTAAAAGGAATCTCGCCATCAGGATTCGGACACGCTGGAGAAGAACTCTGCGTATTCTGCTCTGAGTTCTTCATGTTCCCAAGTAAGTTCGTCTTCGGTGTGGTGGCTCCACTATACTTTGCACATCTTGATAACCATACTGCGAGTCACTCGCTCTGCCGTATCCAGAATTCTAATTGGCCTCTCGCTGTATGACAGATCTCCTCCTAGATCAAGTTGTTCCATCGGTATCTACTCTTCTAGAACTTGTATGCACTTCTTGAGCTGTGATACGTGGAACATGTCATTCACATATGATAGTTGTGGCAGTAGCACAAGTTGATATGTCACTTCTCCCTTGCAATTAATGATTTGGAAGGGACCAACATATCAGGGTGCCAACTTTCCCTTGACATTGAATCTTGGAGTGCCTCTCATGGGTGAAACCTTCAGTTATACAAAGTCACCAACTTCAAATGAAAGGTCTCTTCTTCATTTGTCAGCATAACACTTATGTCGAGGTTGTGCAACTTTCAAGTTCTCCCTGATCATCTGGACTTGTCTCTCAACATCTCTCAGCACTTCTAGTCCAAACACCTAGCTTTCTCCCATCTAACTCCAAAACAATGGGGTTCTGCACTGCCGTCCGTACAAAGCCTCAAAAGGTGTCATCTCGATACTAGCTTGATAGCTGTTGTTGTACAAAAACTCAGTGTATGGAAGACTCTTCTCCCTACTTTTCACATAGTTTAGAGCGCAAGCTTCCAACATATCTTCTAGTATCTGGTTGGTCCTCTTGGTTTGGCTATCGGTCCACGGATGGTATGCCAAACTAAAATTGAGCTTGGTGTCCATTGACTCATGAAGATTCTCTAAAAATTTAGAGGTGAACTGGATCCTCTATCCGATACTATCTTCTTGGATACTCCGTGCAAACACACTATCTAGTACATGTACAACTCGGTTAGTTGTCTCCAGAATATGTCATCTTGATAGGGATGAAATGAGCAACCTTGGTCAATCTATCCACGATGACCCATATGGAGTTGTACCTTGCTTGCGTACGGGGCAATCCTACTATGAAATCCATTCCTATCTCCTCCCATTTCCAATCCAGGATCTTGAATGGTTGCAACAATCTAGTTGGCCTTTGGTGTTCCGCCTTGACTCACTGACATGTATCACACAATGATATGTATTCTGCAATATCTCGCTTCATGTTGTACTGCCAATATCATGTCTTCAGATCCTTGTACATCTTGGTACTATCGATGTGGATTGAATATGCTGAGTCATGAGCTTCCTGGAGAATTAGCTCCTAAATGTACTTCAGATTGGGGACACATATCCGCTTCCCTAACCACAAGGTTCCATTATCATCCTTAGTGAAATCATTGTCTTGTTTTCCTTTATAAGTTGTCGTATCTTCTTTAGCTTCTCATCTTCCAATGGGGCTTTGCTGATTTCTTCCTCAAGCATAGGCTCCACTTCTACTGCCATAGCTGTTTTATTTACCATGGCTAGGTTAAGGTATATGATTTCTTGGCACAACTCTGGTCTCATCCTTCCATCAAATGTGGCATTGCAATACTTCTTGTGACTCAAAGCATCTGCTACGACATTGTCCATCCCTGGGTGTTAGTTGATTCTGACGTCATAGTCCTTAATCAACTCTAGCCATCTGTGTTGCCTCAAATTCAAATTGGTCTGAGTGAAAATGTATTTGAGGCTCTTGTGGTCACTTTAAATCTCACATCGATGGCCAATGAGGTAATGCCTCCATATCTTGTGAGCATGGACTACTGCCGCTAATTCAAGATTGTGGGTGGGGTAATTCTCTTCATGCTTCCTTAACTAGCGAGATGCATATGAAACTACCTGACCGTCCTACATGAGTACGCATCCATATCCTTGTCTAGAAGCATCACAATAGATATCAAACTTCTCATATATGATGGGTAAGGTCAAAACCAGTGCTGTTGTAAGGCGCTTCTTCAGTTCCTCGAAACTGGCTTGGCAATCCTGAGTCCATTTGAGTACTATGCCCTTCTTGAGTAGTCACATCATTGGCTTGGCTATCTTGGAGAAGTCTTGGATTAACTTGTAGTAATAGACCTCTAATCCTAGGAAACTATGAATCTCTGAGACGTTAGTAGGTGGCATGCAATTCAGCACATCTCTCACTTTGCCTAGGTCTACCGAAACTCCTCCAACAGAGATAACATGACCAAGGAAAGCAACCTGCATTAACCAAAATTCACACTTCCTGAATTTGGTATACAACTGATTTGCTCTGAGCTTCTCTAACACCAGTCTTAGATGTTCCTCATGCTCTGGTTCCGTCTTGGAGTAAATTAGAATATCACTGATGAAGACCCCAACAAACTTATCCATGTACTCCATGAACACCTTATTCATGAGGTACTTGAAATAGGTAGGGGCATTCGTAAGTTTGAAGGACATCATGGTATACTCATAGAGTCCATACCAGGTGTGAAACACTGTCTTGGGAATATCAAACTATCGAATTCTCAGCTGGTGATATCCCGATCTCAAATCAATCTTATAGAAAACACTGGCCCCCTTCATTTGATCGAACATATCCTCAATTCAGGGTAGAGGGTACTTGTTCTTTTCTAAGGAGAGAACAAGGGCTAGCCATGGGGTTGAGATCGGTCAGATAAATCCTTTGGTTTGCCACTCGATTATTTGCTTCTTAAGCTCTACTAACCCATTCATAGGCATCCTATAGGGCCTGTTTGAGATTGGCGAGGTTCTAGGCAGCAATTCAACGATGAATTTGTTATCTCGATTGGGTGGCATCCAGAGATGTTCCCTTCACTTGATTGAGCACACTGAGCAGTTTGGCGGAAATAGCCGCTACGAACTCTATAGTGGTTCCATTTTCTCGGGTCAAACGGATAGCCCTCTTGGTGCACAAAATTACTCCATCATACTTCCTCAAACAATCCATGCCAAGAATTATATCTATGCCCTTGGAGTCTCTGATGATGAGATTCGACAAAAAGCCTATCCTCCTCATGGCAATACTAATTGTTGGGCATATATGCTTAGTCTTCATTTCACCTCCCATTGAGCAACAAGCATGGTGTACTTCATGATGGAGATTGGCAGATTATGTTTTGCAACAAATTTTGATGATACGAAGGAATGTGATTCTCCGGAATCAAACAAAATTTTTGCAGCGTTTGATCTTGCAAGGAACATACCCAATACCATGTCCTGGGATTGCTAGGATTCCTCATCAACCACGTGATTAACCTTGCCGTAGGTGAAATTCTGCTGCCCTTGTGAACGCTGTTGTTGATGGGCTCCTTGGCTTGGTTGCCGGGTGGGACAATTCTTAACCATGTGGCCTGGCGATCCACACTTGAAACACGCACCAAAAGCATGACCTCCTTGAGGGGCGGCATTCTGCTGGTGCAGGGTTGCTGAATGAGAAACTTGCTATACATTCTGCTTAGGCTGGTGCACAACTATATGAGATGCCTGCTGTTGGGGATGGGACATCCAAAAATTGGGATGATGCATTTGAAAGTTGGGATGCTGCATCAGGAACAAGGAACGCTGGTTCTAGAACTATGGATCGGTGCACGACTCAAAAACAGGGCTTTGACAAATTGACTAGGTTATGAAAAGTGGTGCCTACCATTGCTTCTGAAATACTGGCCCAGAAAAACCATCTTGCATTTGCCACCCTTCTCCATGTTTTTTAGCTTATTGTCGATGATGATGATGGCCTTGTCAACCAAATGCTAGAAATCTGGGTAGTTTGTGTTGAGCAACTAAAACTATATCTCGTGATTGAGACCCTTGAGAAACATATCTTGCTTCTTCTCATCAGTGATGATGTCATCGATGGCGTACCTTGATAACTGAATGAACTGATTCAGGTATTCATTCACCGTCATACTTCCTTGGTTCAGATTTGAAAATTCCTTCTTCTTCAGTTTAAGGGTGTCGCAGGGCACGTAGTGAGTCCTGAAATGAGCCTTGAACTCATTCTAGCTAACAACATCAGCGTTGAGGTGGGTGTTGCGGTAGGTCACCCACCAATCTGTTGTGGTTCCAAATAGCTAGTGTGTTACAGAGAGAACCCTCTCCGGTCAGAGCACTGAGCTATCTCCAGCTTCTTTTCAACTGATTTCAACCAATCCTTTGCATCCATGGGACCCTTGGCCTAAGAAAAGGTGTTGGGGTGGGCCCTTAGTAATTGACCTAGCCAAGACTAGGGCAGCGGTGGTGGGGCCTGATGCTGATGCTGCTGGTTGGGCTACAAATGTTGAAGGGTTTGTACTACTGCCTGCATCAGCTGGTTCTGGTTGGCGATGAGCTGGTTAAATTGTGAGCTGGCCTGGCTATTGGGGTTGCTGCCCTGGCCATTGTTGTTGTTCCTCGTGTTCACCATCTAAGAGGTTTCTAGGAGAGATAGAATGAGGTACTAGGTTTGGATCAAAAACCCAACTACATGCTCATGAAAATGTAGATGCTACAATTTTTATTATTATCATCAAAGAATGATGCGGTTGTGGACAAGGTGCCAGAGCAACCCACGACTCACACCAGTACACACACTCAATGAAAAGAAATCATTAATCACCATACAAGCAATGACTAATGACACATTATTACAACTCCGGGAAAGACACCTAATGAGTACAAGAACCGAATGGAAGATGGTTATCTACTGGCGGCTCTTCGCTAGTGCCAACTCTGAACGACATGGTAGTCCATGTACCCTGGTCTAAAGAGTAGAAGTCATTGCCCTGACCAGCTTGCATCCTCTGCTGAGCATGCAGGGTATCCTTTGTGTCTACCAGTCAGGTGTAAAGGTAGTGGATCTCCCTCTAAGAGACAAGCAGACGATCACTCAGGTCCAGAGAGACGCTCGTGCTATGAGACATTGCTCCTTTGAAGATCTGTGGGTCCACTCAGGAGATCTTGAAAGCATGCTTCTTCCTCCAAGGGTAGAGTGCATAGATAGAGTTCTTCAGGTCGTGGCGCCGAGAGCGATTCTAGCTTGGCAGCGCCTGCCAAGTAGCGTCGGCCACTGCCTCAGCACAAGTCACATGAGGAGCAAGACAAGCATGCTTGTTGACCACCTCCTGCTCGTCGAAGACCTCCTCTGTGTAGGTGAACTCCATGCACCCTAGCCTGGGAATAGTCTTGACCTTGTACTCGAAGGCTTTGGTGATGCCCAACTGGAACAACAGGCCGTGAAGCTCCGCGGGAACAGTTGGTGACTCCTAACCGCAGGAGCAGAGCTCTGAAGCTGCTCGAACGGGCTTCGACTTTGAGTTCGAGTCATGGGGTCACTCAGAGGAGTGTAATTTGATGGGTCATTCCTGTCACCCTAGCTGTGGATGAGATCCTCCTCATGCTGTGCTCAACAAGCTCCTCCATCTGCTATGGCTTGGCAGACTCCTGCTGCTATGGCTCAGCAGCCTTCTCTGGCTAGCATTGGGTACCTCAGGGTGCCAAGTGCCCATTGGTAAGATGGCCTCCAGTGCTCCTGCAAGTGGTACGACGAATGTGAACCATCTATAGTTTGGGAGTAGAAGAGTGTAAGGCAATATTTTAAATAACTCAAGTAAATAAAAGCAAGGCGAAAATAAAGTTTTTGAAAATAGTTTTGGTAAATGTGTCCTTAGGAATGTCTAGGGTAGCTAGTTAGGCATCCTCTGGTCAACATTGGCTCTGATACCACCTCTCATACCTCGGTTCTAAAAGATGTGAACCGAAGCTTCCATACATGTGCCCAGGATGTTCAAATCACACGTACGACCAATAGTAACTTAAACAATTCACAATTTTACGATTATAGCATCTTCATAGTATATCTCTTACAAAATGACCCTTGGGTCTGAAAAGATTAGAGAGTAAGTAGTGTCAGAGCATTTATTCTAAGCGTGGCTTGAACGGCCTCCACAGGCATTGACCAGGAGAGAGGCCTGCCTAGCTTTCCTCTTCTTGTGCATATCCTGTGAGGGTCTACACCGCTCATAACCATGAGCATAACTGTCATGACAGTTCTACACTCTGCAGAGGTTGCACACATTCCCCATGCGTCATGATTATCCTTGGTAGCCAAGTACCGATTGATCCGATGGAATACCTTTACACACTTACGGGGTGTGTGCTTGGACATTACTACAAGGCTTTTCAATGGCTTCATCTAGTTTGTAGCGTACCCGCTGAGGTTTCACCGGAGGTGTCAGTCTAGATAACTAAGGGCCCCCTCTTACTCCATGTGGTTCTCCAGAGAGTCCACTCCTTTACCCACTCACTCCCAACCAGATGGATCCTTAGAGAGTCCACTCTACCCGCTCCACCGATTGATATGTAAAACTAGCCTCTACCACATACTACGCCAGGCCGTACCATGTAGGCTCATGGTTGCACTATTTTCATGGGTGGTCGCTCCATGAATGGGTCCTTAAATTTGGGCATGATAACTAATGACATGCTTCCGGAGTCCACCGGACAAAGCCCTAAACTGTAGGAGTCCACCGAATACAGTTCCAAAGCCATCACCCCAAATCCCTATTCTCCACAGTAATAGGGAACAAAGGTAGTAGCATATCAGGTGACATCAGGGATAAAATAAGGTGCTATTGTGCTACCCACACGCAGACTAGATTCTTGCAGGGCGAAGCAATTCTAACCAAAAGAACCTAACTATTCTACTCTACGGGGTTTCCAGGGAATAATCAATCAAGTTCTAGTAGTTTCTAGCATAGGTGCGCACAAGCTTAATCCTATCATGAAATTTTGACATACTACAGAATAGGCAGGAGAATAATAGGTACAAAGAGATCAAGGACACTTGCCTTGTTGCTCGCTAAAGAAAACCTCAGACTCTTCAAAGACTTGTTCCTGGAAATCATTGAACAGCACCCCCGGCACGGAATTACCTAATGCAAAGCACACAATAGACAAATAGATACAATGCATTAAACAATTGTTATGTACGAATGCAAGAATAGAAAGAGCAGTGAATTTTGACTATTTGGGTGCTAGAATCATGTGAAACGGAGCTCCCGATCATAAGATATGGCTTTGGTAGCTTTTTGCGGCAAAATGGTCTTTTTTAAGGCTCTGGGGTAATTTGGAATTTTTTTAGTGGTTGGAGGGTCTTGGCACAAAAGACAAGGGCACTTGCCAAGTTTGGGAATTTTTTAGGATTTTTTGTGGAATTTTGTAGGGTTTAAAGTGGTTTAGGAGCTATTGGTAATTACTTTTTCAACACTGAGGCCCTACTGTAAATTTTCCAAGCGTTCAAGGACCTCAACGTAATTTACAACAAGTTTAGGGGCCTTCATGCAAGATTTGCGGGATTTAATGAATTTCAGAATTTTTCTTCAATGGAAAACATGGGGCGTGACGGCGGCGGAAGGGTTCACGTCGCGCAGGCGCTAGAGCGGAGGATGAAGCTCGAAAGTAGGGGGTTGAGGTGCGAGGTGAATGGGGGATGGAGCTTACCTTATATAGAGGTCAGGG
Source organism: Sporobolus alterniflorus (assembly GCA_008808055.3). Classification (NCBI taxonomy): domain Eukaryota; kingdom Viridiplantae; phylum Streptophyta; class Magnoliopsida; order Poales; family Poaceae; genus Sporobolus; species Sporobolus alterniflorus. Next base: position 10,929 of record VSTD030002787.1, read on the forward strand.
AGCACTCGGGAGAGGTGGCAACAAGAGGTAACGACCGGTGCTAATGGCTTAATGCTATTGATGGCCAGGGAGGGGGTTAAGAGGTGTGTAACCTGGAAATTCAAGGCAGGGGATTTAAGGCTCGGGCCTGGCATCTTGAGGCTCGAAGCTAGGCTGTGGAAATGGTCGCAAGCGGCGAGGATTGGTGGCGACGTGGTCAGACTCGGCATCATGGGCGGGGAGAAGAAGGGGTTGACATGTAGGGCCCACATGTTAGTGACTCGGGAAGAGAAAAGGCGCAACGGTGGAATGTGCAAGCCCGAAAGGAAAGCGCCTTTCAGCAAATGCGCCAAGGCCACTTAGGTCGGCTTGGCTGAGCAGAGAGACCGCGGCCTATGAGCCAAGGCAGGCCAGCATGGGGAAGGTTGGGCCGGCTGGGCCTGAGCCCAGGAGAGGATTCAAAGGAGAATTAAATTTCAAATTTGAAATGAATTTGGAATTTGGCAAGATTCGAGGAATTTTACAAGGAGATTTAGAAAGAATTTGGGCATGAGGATTTTTCCTAAATTCTTCTAGGCTTC
>VSTD030002788.1:0-11487 GCA_008808055.3 Sporobolus alterniflorus
CGAGAAGAGGGTCAACTCCTAAGGATCTATTCTAGTCCTGTCTATCATAGCACATTACCCAGGATTCCAAATCACTTTCTATGCTGCCTACTCTGCTTCATGACCCCAGTTTCTCACTAATTGTATCACAGCAAGGAATACACACAAGGGGATACAGCAGCCCAGGTTTGGCCGGCTCACCACAACCTCAGCATGGTAGATTACAAAGCCCTAACAGGACTATCACTCCTGTGGGTACCACACTTTCCTGCAAAGCATGGAGCTTCACTGAAGGATTTAAACCTGGACACCACATCCATGAGTAAAGCCAAATGTTTCCCCATCGGCTGATAAAATATGAGAAAACACACCAACATTGGTAAAGTACTTGAGCAATGAGGAGCTAGAGTAATCTATCAAGTCAGACAGATAACCCACAGAGCAATAACAAGAAACAAGAGGGACCAAGTGATAGTAACTATGCACGCATCTAAGCTCAAGACAAAACAAGAATAGAACATATAAGAACTAAACTCAAAGTCTATAAAGAAAGGTAAGGATACAAGAGCTCACCGATCTCCAAGACTGCATATGGAGCTCGAGCGAAGACTCAACTCAACTCAACTCTCAACTCCTAATAGGGCTTGACCTGTGCTTCTACTACTAAACCGGAACCTTTACAAGTGGAGAACTATAAGAAGAGTGTGGTGTGTGTGAATTCAACCATGAGGATCCTTATATAGGGGTAGAGGGGAGCTTCCACCGACTTAATTAAGTCAGTTTGGAGGTGATGGATGGTTGGGCGGCCATCCACGTGGCTGGCCGGCCACTCCTCCTAGTTTCTACTGACTCTCAGGCATAGGATCCTCCTCTGAACCGACGTGTGAACGTTGCCGCCATGTCTCAGCCTAAACCAACTCAAAGTTTAGCTGGACATGGGGTTTGGCCAGCCGGCAAGCCCTGGAGCCCCCATGACTTGTGGTTTGGCCCCAAGTGGTCTACGTGTCACAAATATTTCTGTAGTGACACTATCTTTGGTTGAATTCCAGACGTTCTTGTAATTTCTGTAGTGACACTAGGTTAGTAGACAAGGCAAATACATGGTTATTTTATACATTCACTCAATATGTTGGTGCATGAAATTGGCATTTTATGAGCGCCAACACACAGATAGCCAAATGTCATGAATAAAGTATAATTATTACATAAGTATTGTCTCTAAAGACTAAGATGGCTCTCTTGCAAAACAGAACAATGGAAGATTGCATAACACCACAGGAACAGCAACCGGTGAAGCACCTAGCCTAGAACTCCCCATCAAAGGATTCCAGTCCATCTTGACCTTCTGGGCAGCAATTTTGTACAGTAGGGGAAATAGCAAGGTTAAGTACACTTATGGTTGGTACTCAGCAGGTGCAGGAATAAACAATATGCAAAGGGTAATAATAACAAGGTAAAGTAATAATAAGGCAACAAGCAAAAACACACCTACACTTGACCAAACCATTCCTGACCAAACCAACTAATCAAAATAGGATCCCATACCGCTTGTAACCGCAAGCTTGGCTATCATGATAGTTGTACTCTTTACAAAGGTAGTGCCCTGTAGCCACAATTAGTGATTTCATCGCTAGCTAAGCAACTACAGAAACCTACCTTTTGCCATTCATACACTTCATTTGGTGTATGGTACAGAGAACACTACATGCCGTTACAAAGGTCTACTCTAGAAGTATGTCATGCTTTGCTACGGTTTCCCACACAAGCCCCACTTGCAGTGCTATGGATTCTCAATACATGGCCCCTCTTGCACTAGGTGGTTGATGCAATACACACAAAATATCACACAAATCAATGCCAGTCCCCACTCAACCGAGCATGACATGCTACCTACAGCATTCCTAATTAGTGGAAAGCCATTCCATACAAGACACGTGGTGGCACATGTTGTTCTGGGGTGTCTACTCCTAAGATTTGGTCATTAGCATATTCGAGCACCACATGTCATTATGGTATTAATCGTCTCCACCCTTTCAACCATTGCTCAAACCATAGCATCGATCCTCACACGACCAAATCACATCATGACGGATGGAAGACCAAACTCTTATATAGACAAAAGCCAAAATTCAACATCACAAAGGATGAAAGACTTGCATGACTCTCATGACTGCAGGGCTAAGCATAACTAACCATGAATGCACCCAAATCCTAAAGTATAAGGCTTAGGTAACAATATTAAAGCATGCAGGCCAGTATATGAACTAGAGAGAAAGAAATCTCATAGGATCAATCTGGTCAAGGGTCAAATGCCTTGTTCTCCCACTAGATGCTGCTCAAAGTCTTGTACGTCGAGCCCTAAAGATTTTTGAAGTCAGCGGCGCCTAACGATAGCGACTGGAAATAAGCAATTGTAAACAAATAAATAAAAGTATACCAAATAGTACCTAATGTCTAATCAAATAGTTCCAAAAGATGCTACTCATCGCTATGAATGTGTGAGCGCAAGAATTAGCTAAATCGGAGCTACGGTTGAAAAGTTATGGAGCTTTGATGTTAATAGGTGAAAAAGCAAATAAAATTTTTAGGGACTAAAACATAATTTTGAAAAAGTTCAGGGGTGTTTTTGTAAAATTATCAGGCACAGAGTATTTTAGGAAATAACCAAATTATTTTTCTAAAGAAAAATTCTATGGAAAAATGGTTCACAGTGTCGTGGACCAGGTCCACGGGCTCCGGCTCACGAGTCTACGAACATCATTAAACGCCGGTTGTTGGCTACCGGATCGACGGCTCAGATTAAACCAAGCAAACAGTTATTCTTTGATCTAATCTCCACCGCAGATCTCGGAGCAGACATTTACGATGGCTTCTTCCTCGACTCAACAGCGCCAGTGAAAACAGGGCGGGGAGACGCCATGGTCATCCCTAGGAAGAGCTCGAACACGCGGTATAGGGCACAAAAGCAATGGGATTTCTTCCTACATGCTCTAGAAAATAGGAGGAACTCATTTTGCACACTTACGGTGAAGGATACAGACAACGGAAGGCTGGCGACATTGACGCGGTTCGGCTGACTCTTGGTGGCGGCGGCCGACGGTGTTTCCGTTCCATGAATCTATCAGGAAGCTTTGCCACGGGGTCCTTGTCCTCCTCCTAGGCTTCAATTGCGGCGAGCGGCGGTGGATTTTCTTACGCATGACAGGGTTTTGTTGCTAGGGTTCTTTGATTGCGGACAAAAATCCAAGCTAAAGGTGGCGCTATTTATTGGGATTTCTATGTAGGATCATAGACAACAAAGATCTTAACCTCCTTCCAATTGGTACCCGACGCTATCTCGCAATGATTTGGATGAGAATCAGATGGGGATAAAATTCGGTTGGCTCATTACTAAACCAAACATGCCCTCCAGATAACACTGGTTGTGTTGGCCTTATCCTGGGTCAGGTTGGCTGGGTAAGCCAGGTTACGGTGAAGGCTGGGGGCAAGCTAGGCCGCACGCGGGGAGGAAGCTAGGCCGGGGTTGGGCCGGACTCGGATTTCAGCTGGGTTTCGGACCTTTGCCAAATAGGAACTAGGAAAATCCTTTTCCTTTTCAAATCTTTTTATAATTTGCAAACTAATTTGAATTCAAAACACATTTGAATTTTGGCAACTTATACTCGCATAATAAAATACAAGAACACTTCACAACACAAAGGAAAATATGCATCGGCTTGAAATGCAACAGATAAATATTTATTTAAATATATAAATTTATAGAATTCTATTCTTTTCAAAAAAATAGGGTGTTACATCAATTGTAGGCAAGGGGTACATGTTTTTGATAGTAACTTCATTTAGAGAACGGTAATCCATGCACATCATTTGAGTCCCATCTCTTTTAGGTACAAAAATGACAGGTGCTCCCCATGGTGACACACTAGCACGGATATATCCTTTATCTAATAATTCTTAAAGTTGCTCCTTAAGCTCAGCTAATTTTTTAGCGACCATTCTATTTGAACTCTTAAAAATAAGAGCAGCATCAGGAACTAGTTCAATCACAAATTTAGTTTCAGAGTTTGGTGGCATACCTGGCAACTCTACTGGAAAGACATCCAAAAATTCAGAGATGGTCCTGATATCCAAGGTTGAAGAAGCATGAAGTTGATTTAATAAGATTCGGTTGGAGGCTACTTTGTCTGTGACTAAGTTCTCTGCCACATATTTTAATTCCTTGACACTGCTAGCTGTCAACCTTACTACCTTCTTAGTGCAGCTAATTAGTCCACTATGTTTGCTTAGCCAGTCCATTCCAAGAATTATGTCAATTCCTCTTAACTCAAGGGCTATGAGGTTGGCTAAGAATTCTAACCCCCCCTATAAGAATGCTAACCTTAGGGTAAACATGTCTTGCATGCATATCTCCTCCAAGAAAACTAACAATCATCCACTTCTTTAGCATGGATAAGGGTAGGTTATGTTTTTGCACAAAAGTAGCTACTACGAATGAATGAGATGCTCCAGAATCAAATAACATAATTGAATTATTATCATTGACAAGGATCATACCAATGATAGCATCTGGAGCTTCTTGGGCATCTTCCACAATAACATGGTTCACATGAGCGTGAACTTGATTCTGCCCAGCTGATGTGCATTATTATCATTAACAAGGATCATACCAATGATAGTATTTGGAGCTTCTTAGGCATCTTCCACAATAACATGGTTCACATGAGCGTGGACTTGATTCTGCCCGGCTGGTGTAGTCGTGTTGGTGCTGCTATTGGGAGTCTGATTCACACCATGAACTACAATCTGATTTGGCTGCCTATATTGGCACCTGTTAGCAAAGTGTCCACTCTACCCATGATTGAAACAAGGTCCCCGAGGTACAGTATTATGTCCAGCATTATTTCACTGAGGCAGTGGTGCAGAATGAGGGGATGAAAGTTGGTGCATCGAATTTGTCTCTAAGGGGTCTGAAATCTCTGACCTATAGCTTGTTGTGATGTCCCTGCCCTTAAAAAGGATGGTTAGTCCAAACCAGGATCATTACGGGGTGCCATTACCGAAGTAATAACACATAATATATTACATACAAGAATTGAACAGATAAAATTCTCTAAAAGTTAAACTTTTATTACAATTTAAGTTTTGAATTTGATTACAGATGAGAAGAAGCAAGATTGGTTTCTCTACGGTCTGAATGATGGTCTTGCTTATGCACTGGAAGCTCATGATTTTGTTAATTTTCAAGCCATGGTGGACAAGGCTATAGTTCTTGAAAACCGAAGAGGAATCATGGAGTGGAAAAGAAAGATACAAACGGGCTACAATTTGTCGGTTGCACCACAAAACCGATGCGAGGATGAAGATGGCATGGGGCACACATCGAGATCTAGCGGCTTGCTTCGCGTGGAAGAAAATTGCGCTTGGGTTTCCCAATCTACCCATACTTCACGTGGAAGAAAGTTGCGCCAGCCTCAAGACTGGTGGAGGCGCAGCATGGATGGTGCACGTGGCATCATCACAGAGGTCGTGTGGAGATCAAGCTGAAGACGGACGGATCAATGTGATGGGCTGCATCAGACCCTGCTACCCATACTTTGCCATTTTAATTGTATTAGGCACTAGGGGCATTTTAGTCTTTTGCTTGGGCCTATAAATAGGACCCTATAGGGATGGGGCTCCTTGCCACTTCTCCAAAATTTCATATGCATTTCCTAGATTAGGAATAGTGTGCCAAGAACTCATTTTTGTTTCCAATAATCAAATGAGTGAGGGAGAGCGGTGACCTCCGTGGATCAGTTGTAATCTTGTTGATTTCAATGAAAAAATCAATTTTTACGTTTTGACTGTGCTGTTCATTTTTCCTTTGGATCTGATCTGATTTTGTTTCATTGTGTTCACTGCCATCTCAGTTCCCAGGTGTCACTCAAGTTGTTGTGTGCAATGACTGGGTCCTGCTGTCGCTGTTTTTCCTCTCGTGGTCATGCATCTTACCCGGAGTCGAAGCCGGCTTCTTTTCTCTGTTGTGCTTGTCTTAGTTTTTTGTTGCTCTCGCCCACACAGTGGTTCCAGTCCGGTCACTTTGATTCAATCCCGCGGTGAAGGTGCTAGGCCTGAGCTGATGAGCCACCGGTTGTGTTGCCCGAATTCTTTTGTCACCAGTCCGGGACTCGCCTCCCGCTCCTGTTTTTCTCCGGTCTGTGGAACCGAAGCTTCTTCCTGCTGGTTGGATTCGGAGCTCTCAGCTCAGATCTGAGCTCGCCCGCAATCATTTTCCTCTGTCGGTGGTTAGTTGGCCTCTGGGTTTGATCTTCACTGCAGCTTTGTGTTGAGTCCTACCGTCGCAACCAAGATTTTGTTTTTCCGTCGGCAAGGCGTTGACTTTTTCTGGCAGCCGCTCTGCTCGTCTTGTTCTTTCCCGTCGCCGGTCGAATTCATTTTCTTGTCCGACTCAGTGGTGCGCACGAAGGATCTGTTCCCGCGCTAGCATTTTTGTGTGATGTCTCCAGTTCTCACATGAGCAGGTCACGCGGCCAGGGATTCGCCGGTTGAGTCTTTAGCTCTCACTGCCTGCTGTTCTACTTGGATCCGGTGTGTTGGTTGGGTTCTGCTCTATTTCTGTGCTTCTGCTCATGCTTCTCATGCTCGTTCTTTGGTTTATGATTCAGGCAGCTCATTTTAGTGAGTAGCTCCATTCCAGTCTTGTTCTTGAGCCAGAGAATCAAAGGCTCGAGCTTTTCTAGTTCTTACCATGCTCCCATGGAGGGTTCTTGGTCACGCACGTGAGGTGTTTGATGAAATATGTGTGAGGCGGTAAGAAGGCTTTTTGTTCTATCTTTTATCGCCGTAATTCTGCTTGTGGTTTTGCTTGCACCGATTCATTATTCCCCTATGATTCCAGTTCCCTAACTCGATTCCGAGGGCCAATAGCTCTCCAATAGGTATGTGATTTTGATTGAATTAGAAGAGAGACGCATTATGTCAAATTCGGGACATAGGTCAAAGTTTTCGTGGAGAATTTTAATTGGCTCTCATTCATCTTCCCTGCCCCTCTGGTCACCGTATCCGGTCCATCAATTGGTATCAGAGCAGATTTGGTCACTAGTTGGCTCCGCAGCGATGGTTTCTGCAAAGGTTCAACAACTTCAGGATCAACTAGAGACTGAGAGGCTAGAAAAAGATGAACTTCAGGAAGAAGTTGAAAAGATAAACTGCGACATCTCAGGAGACCATTGACAATGTGAAGAGGTCAATGGAAGAAAATAACAGCCTCCTTCGTCAACTGTTAAGCTTTAATCGTGGCCAAGTGCCTCCATCTTAAGTTTGTTTCAATAGGACCATTAACTTTATTTTCAAGTTATATTAGCTATGGATTTGAAGTTATATGATTATTTTCAATTTTGTTTAATGTTTAATACTTTGAGTTTAATTTATAGGATTTGTTTTGGATTATAAGTTACATGAATTGCATTTATATGTTTTGAAGTTATAGGATTGTTTGTTGGATGAATTATGTGTGAATATTGAACAAATTCATGCAATATTTGGATTGTCATGTGATTTCATAATATTCCATGACGATATGAATTTACTGTGTCTTCTAATGACAATTGTATCTGTCACAAATGCTTTGCCACATCATCACACTTTATGATGAAAATATTCATCACAAATGCATTGCCACATCAGCTTCCACCTCCACATAATTTATGACGAATCTTTTTGTCACAAATTTTTTGACACGTCATCTACCATGTGGCTTGCCACATCACCATATTTATGACAAACATTTTCATCACAAAGATTTTTCCATGTCAGTGGCCACATCACTTGTCATTAGCCATGTGGAAAGGCAAAAGCGTATGAATTGTGGCATTTTTAAACACACTTATGACAAATTAAAGCATCACAAATTTAATAATGATTGTGGTGTGCGTCATAAAATCTATGATGATTTTTTGCTGATCGTCATAGTTGTTCATTTAACATGCACCTTCTGTGACGATGACCTATTCCTCACAATGGCGTCCCCAAAAAACAAACTATGACAAAAAACTGTAGTTAGTGACGTAATCATTATGTCACAGAAGGCCTAAAAGTTTGTAGTGGGGAAATGTGTTGTCAAGCTTGTGGTTTACAATGGACTTGTGATCCGAAGGCGACAGTAAGAAAGGGCATTTTTCAAATTATGCCTCTTTGCTAACTCTAATCGGTGCTTGTACCATGGCACCAAGTGCTTTCTCTCATCTATCTTTGTCCTCCGGATTTGAAATGTGTGGAATTGCTATTGAGGATGTCAAGAAAAGGAGCGGAGAGATGAAGGTTGATCGAGAGGTGATGGACGTTCTCAAGTTTGTGCTAGATGGTGAGTTTGCTGACGAAGATCTTTTACCCAAGTTTCTCAAGATGAACAAAGGTAAACTCGTCAAAGGCATTTTAACCTTAATTCCTTGAGTTGTTGCTTGTGATGCAAAAATTGAAAAGCTTAAGAAGAAAGTTGAAATATACAGGTCTAGATATTCCAATGCTTGTGATTCCTTGCTTAATGATAATTATAAAATGATTCATACCATAGCATGTTTGAGTTCTGAAATTGAATTGTTGAAGTCAAATGTGTCATGTGATTCTTGTGTTGGCATGGTAGCTGAAAATGAGAAGTTGAAGCTTAATTATTCCACTTGTGTAGAGCAACTTGAAATTGCTATAGCTGAAATTATTGAAATTAATTCTTTCCATTCTAGCACTTGTTCCTCTACTTTGAACAATGACACTTGCATTGACTCTAATGATAATCATGATGTTTTGATTGATATAAATGCAAGCAATGTGTCTACTATTTCTTGCACTTCATGCAATTATTTGAAACTTGAGATTGATGATTTGAAGCAAGTGCGTGATGATATAAGCACTAAGTTGGTTGAGCATAATGAAAAGAGTGCTAACCTTGAGAATGTGGTAGCCATGAGACAAAATTGTGATCTTGTTGATGCCTATCATGAAAACAACTATTTCAAAGCTAAATTAGATGGTTCTCACATTGATGTTTCTCCACTTAAATCTTTGCATAGTGATATGAGTGACAAGGATTGCAATTTTTGTCTCGTGGTGATGAAGGATCTTGCCAAATTGTGAAATGTGCATGCTCAAGTTGCAAGTCAACTTGAGAGTATCATTTGCGAGCTAGATGGGCTCAAGGCAAAACCATCTCTTCTAGATGCTTGTTTGGAGTGTCCTAAGCTTAAACTTGAGTTGGACGCCCGTTCCCTCAATGTTAAAAAGCTTGAGACCAAATTGCTTGAGAAATCACATGTTTCGATCACTTCATCTCCTTGTGAGGTTTGTGTGTGAGTCAAGGGTAAGCTTGTCCATGCTACCAATGAGAACACCATGCTCATGCAAGATGTTGCTTATCTCACATCACGGCTTGAGAGAACCAAATTGAGTGAGAAGATGATTGAGGAGGATTTGTCACGGGTTGATGAGTGTGTGACTCATTCTATCCAGAAGCTTGGTTTGGGTTATGAGAGGTGTGAGGACAAGGGTGAGATATCCACAAAATTTGTGCCTAAATTCACTTATAAAGATGAGGAAGAAACTCTAAAGGCCAAACAAATTCCATACCCTCCAAACCCAAAGCCATCCTTTTAACCTGAAGAGAGATCAAAAGAAGACCACCAACACATCCATGCCTAATCTTGATGGTGTTTGCATTTGCATGTTTTTTGGCTGTGTGGGTCACTTGAATTAGTTTTGCTTTCGGTACAAGAGAATGGAGAAGGGGCATGTGGAGTATGCTAGAAACTCATCAAAATTAGTTCATTGATTTTCCACCTCACATTTCTTCTCGTGCTCCATCTCATTTTTCTCACGGACCTAACCATCGCTCATATGGTTTGGGTTCACAAGAGAGTGGCTTTGTACCTAGATGCTTTGGTTTTGACCGACGTTCTCATCGTGGTGCTCGTCCCCCGCGTAAGCACGATTCTCCTGCTAGAGGTGTCTATTCTCACTTTGAGCCGAGTCGCTTTGATAGTCCACGCTTTCCCCATCGTGGTTCACATCTCACTCGCTCGAACAGTGAGGTGCATAAGATTGCAGTGACTTCCTTAGGTCATATGGTTAAGTGCTGGATTCCTAAGATTTTTCTCACTAACCCTAGCACAGAGCCATCGACCTTCTCTCATTATATGTAGATGAACGATGGATGTTTAGAGAACATGTATTTCATTCTTGTGGGAGTTTGGTTTGTGGCTTTTCTCGATGGTTGACTCGTTAAGTGATCATAGCTTTTCTCATAGCATGAACACTCGTGAGCCCAACATGAGATTTTTCCTTATTGATAGATTCTTTGACTCCTTTTCTTGTGGGTTAGGATGAGTTCATGGACATGCTTCTAGAGCTTCTTTTGTTGGTACATGACTCTGTCCTTGTGATGCTTCTATTGGTTGTTCCCATGTTGTTCCCTTTAGAGATTCTCGTCATTTTTCTAATGATTGCACTCGTTCTTTCCTCATGTTAATATTTCAGAATGTTTCAAAGGGGGTCTCAAAGACTTCATTTTTGAACCAAATTTTGCCTCTTGCTAACCCCCCATGATAAATTGAGTGCATTTGTGTGTATCCAAGTCTTGGGTTCCTAAGTATTTGCTGACTAACCCTTTGAGATCCAAGACTCGGACATCTCTCTCTCTCTCTCTTAGCACATGTAGGATCGAGGTTTTGGGATGGAGAACATGAGCTTTGATGATCTCAGTCTTTTGCTTGGAGTGACTGAGATACAGATGATTTCCAATATCCTTGTACATGACTTCAAGAATCTGTGTTGTAATCTGACATCTTCACGTACTATGTGAGTGTTCTCATACACTCACTCTTACGCTTACGAGTAATGTGGAATTTGTTCATGTGCTTACTTGAACATTGTAGAATGTATTCTAATTCCTTTATCTTGCATCTTACTTCTTGTGTGAGCAAAGTTTGCTTAGATCTCATTCCATGATGTGTTCATTGATTATTCTCCTTGTTTTCTCTTCTATGGATTTGATCATTGTTCATATGGTCTTGGTCCAAAAGGGAGAAAGAGAGTTTATGTCAATGGCTTAATTGTTTGTGGGATTTCTAGTGTTGAGAGGATTTTCTTGAGCTGAGTTATTTGTCTCTCATAGTACTCTCAAATGTTTAATTGCATGTTCCCCTTTTGAGCTTAGAAATTGCATAGGAGACCAGGTCACATGAGTTTCGACTTGTTGTGTCAATTGAGTGGCCTAGGCTTGATCCAAGGATTGCTCAAGTTCACATTTGAAAAGGATCTGACTTGCTTTGTTGTTTAAGGCCTAATCTTGACTTGAGGTTTGTCTAAGCTCAATTGATAAAACTTTGTGTTCTCTACTTCAGGGGGAGTATCATTTTTGCCATTGAGAAAGCCTATGTTTTGGTGTCATACCCCGTTCCGAGAAATAGGGAACGAAGCCTCCATACGTGTGCCCAGGATGTTCAAATCACACGCATGGCA
>VSTD030002789.1:0-11482 GCA_008808055.3 Sporobolus alterniflorus
CTGGTTTCCAATCAAATCAAGGAAAATTTGGTTTTCTGGAAAAAAACGGATGTTCTGGTTTGCTAAACCAGACAGTTCGGTTTCTGAAACCGGAGGGTCCAGAATTTCTAGGACTTCAGACAAATCAAGCAAAATGACAACGACCAATCCTGATGATTGGAGGACACACCTGGTACATTATTTAGAGAACCCTGGTCATATTGCTGATAGAAAAGTTTGACGACAAGCTTTGAAATATGTCATGCTTGACAACACCCTTTATCGTCGAACAATAGATGGTTTATAGCTTAAATGCTTTGGTTCAAATCAATCTAGGATAGCTATGGGGAAGGTTCATGAAGGTATTTGTGGTACTCATCAATCAGCACATAAGATAAAATGGTTGCTCCATCGTGCCGGGTTCTATTGGTCGACTATGCTTAATGACTGTTTTAGGTACTGCAAAGGTTGTGAATCATGCAAGAAGTTCGGAGATGTGCACTTGGCTCCTGCAGCTATGTTGCATCCTATAATCAAACCATGGCCATTTTGCGATTGGGCTTTAGACTTTGTTGGATAAATTCATCCTGCTTCATCTAAGGGCCATCGATTTGTGTTAGCTGCTATAGATTGCTTCACAAAGAGGACAGAGCATGTCCCATTGAAGAACATGACATATAGAGAGGTAATTGTAACACCCCCATCACGAAATGACGGTGTTAACCAGGATCACATTGAGGGATTCTCGGCGAAGCGAGGATTTACAACTACATGCATATGAGACATAATAGTAGTGTTTTGAATATAAAATTATTATAATTTAAAGGTTCAAATTTGATACATCAGAGTTCATACAGCGGAAAAATAAATGATAAGTGAAAGCTAAAACTCTTGATGATACACGTCAACACCATGCCCTAAGGTGCTGCCCTCAGCAGTAGTCAACGCCTATGGCACCTCCCAGCACGGGGCGCAATCGTCAGGAGTCTGAACCTCCCACTGGTAGCTGCCCTCGGCATCACCGAAAGGGAGAGAGATGCTACTTGCACACAATAATTCCATAGGGCAAAGCCTGAGCAACTAAAGTTTAATAAGATTGACTCGTCAAAGTGGCCATAAATAGCCAACTCCTAGTATGCAAGGCTTAAAGGAAAGAGCTCTATATCTATGCCAAACCTGCACTAGGAGTGGATCCTTATTTGCATCATTTTAAACATACATGTAAGATTATTAAACTGTAAGTAAGGTAACCTGAACTATGCCATACAGGAGTGTTGCCAAATAGTTATTAAGTAAAGAAATCCATTACATCATCATTAATCAATAATCCAGTGAATTAGCTACATGAAGACTGCCACCAACAAGCGGTTACTCATATCTAAGTGTTACAGCGATTTGAATCAATGTACACCCTGTAGTGGAAAACCTGACCAATACACCACACGCATCCCACACTCAGTTCGCGTATGGTACTATACCATACATATCTCACGCGGTCAACGCATAGCAACCATTCGCGTAGTTGTCAACAGCATTGGACAGATACTACCGCTCCCGAGAAAAAGTGCTCCTGACTCCACTCTTAGCCAAGCTGAGTAGTCCGTGGGACCCACCATAGTTTCTCTCCCAACCCAGCCATTGAAGCAGCAGGCTTAAGCCAAGCATCTATTGACGGCATGCTACTAGGCTTACTGAGCCCACAAACACCAGTATGCGATCGGTACATTAAATACTTGCTCACAGGGGTTAATCCATCGGTCCTTATCCGACACAGGCGGGGGCTACCACACAGAAACCTTGAAATAGCCACAACACTCTCCCTGTCCTTCCCTTCCAAGTGTTCCATTGATCCCCCTACTTGCCCCGCCTGGTCTCCAATTATGCAACACCATCATAAGCCTCTAGTAAAGTGTGATATGAGACCTATCACTGACCCATGCTCTTTCGATCACTCGGCATCTATCGGCACCTATGTCTATGCCTAGCCATTGCTAATGACCTGTAACTATTGTAGCAAGGGTAGACAAGGATAATTGGGAATGAATTCTTAATGCAGCTGCGATGCCATACAAATCCTATAAACTTAATGCACAAACATACTGTGACATAAATACTGATTTAAAACAAAAGTCAAAGAATAATTGGTGGAATGCACCGGGGCTTGCCTTGCTCAAAGCAATGTTAGTATTCCTCGAAACTTGATGCTTGTGGCCCTCCGTATTCTCTTGCTCATGATCTGCGTGACCTAGCGTATGCATAAACAAACAATAATTACATGATGCATGAGTTATGTTGCAGCAGGAGCGAGAAGGATATACATGTATTTATTTTGGTATAAAGTATTTATGTATTTTACTTTTATTTGATATCGATTACTAATTGAGTTAATTATTTCTGATTGTTCTGGAAGGACGAAAATGATGACGATTTTTTGGACCCTAGAGATGTTATGTGGAGTAACATATCCAAAATTGAGTCCTAGATCATGCAGGAATAAATAAATAAAATTCCAACATTGCAGAGCTATGAAAGGGAATAACTGATAGAATAAGAAGGGTTTGAAGATTCCACTTGGTGAACTCTTCAGGAATGACATGAAGAGCTTGCATGCCAAGTTTTGTGAAGTTAGCATGCACCTATAAGGAGATATGAATTTATCTTTGTTTTCATTCGCTGAATTTTGTACGCTAGACGAACAGGAATTAAGGAGATTTGACTGCATGAAAGATGTAGTTCTATATGAGGGGGTTCCAACAAAATTTGTTTCATCAGCTTTGGAGCTATATTGTATTTTCGATGAATTTTCAAACTTCATGAATGGACAAGTATAACATAGGAAAGCTACAGTATTGGTTTCAGTTTGTTCTTTGAACGAACCTGCGCTACCTCAACTAGAGAATAACCGTGTGCTGTGTGCTGCCGGCCAGTGGCACTGTGCCGGGAGGTGGTGAATGAGAACAGGAAGGGAAGGTTCCTCACCGGAAGGGGTGGCGCGACAGCAGTGCTCCGGCGACGACTAAGAGGTGGCAGCTCTGGCTCCAGGCTACCTGTGCAGGAGAAGCAGGTGAGGGTGAGGCACAACCAAGGCCGGTGAAGCACGCACATGAGCTCACCCAGCGAAACACGGCAAGGCGGTGGATAATGAACATGTGGTGGCTTGAATGTTGGCTCCGGAGCTAGGACGACGGAAAAGCAGCACCGGGAGGAAGGGTAGCGGTGGCCGGTGTTGTCGGGAGGGAGGCGACGGGGAGCAGCATGAATTGGAGGTTGGGCGGCTTCGGACCGCGCCGCGCGGGGATAAGGCGAAAGGCTTGGCCAGCGCCGCGTGGTTCTGACGCGTCCCAGCTTGGTCTCCAGGTGGGGTAGGGTGCTGAGGTGCGGGCCTAGGTGCAATGAGAAGACGAGGCCGACTGGTGGGCCCCATGCAAAAAAAATCTCCAGACTTTACTTTAAACTACGATCTCAGTCCTTAGCTCAAAATAAATGGCTACACAGGTTGTCAAAATACAGGAAAAATCCCAGAGGTAGCATATAGGATTTGGAACAACTTCCATTATTGGACCTTTGTCTGAAACTTCATGGATTTTGAATTATTCGAAAGATTCTGGGTCAAAGCTGAGTTGACTGAATTGTGGTCACATAGGCTGAATGCAATCCTTATTGCAAATGCACCAGAGCTCCACTTTCAATAAGAAGTACTCCATGGTGATCTACATGGATTGCAATATGATCTGGGTGACATGCATACACCAACTCCCAAGATCAAAGAAGTTATGGCATTTCAAAGATAGCTAATCGTTAAGCTAAACTAGAGAAATTTCTCTAAGTCTGGAAACTGAGTTGAATAGCTCTGTTTGCACCCTTGAAACAAATGCTTGCTGACTTCAATAATTTTTGTAGATTTACACACTTGTAGTACAGTCCATGGGGAACAAATTATATTTTGGGAGTAAGGCCTGATTTGACCCAAATAAATTCTCAAAATTTGCTGACTGAATCAATCAGTCCACACTAAATAGAACTTGAAAACTTTAAATTTGAATCCTAATTTTAAATTCTGATTTCAAGTTTCGACGACTTGATTTGCTCTGGCCTTGTGACTTAGTTGCAACTTAAGTGAGTTTATTAAGATTTCTGTAACACAAGGTGTTATAGTTGTCATGGGGCACCTCGGTCTCAGAGCCCCAGGGCATGTCTCCCTTTCTGAGGCGATGGGCACGGGTCATTTTGTGCTATGCCAGGTGCAGGATATGCTCCAATGGGAGAGGGATGACATCGAGGAAGAGCAGCAGTGCCTGATGGACTAGGGTTCCCTGCAAAAAAAGTGGACCACGTTTGAAAAGCAGAAGGTGGTAGCAAAAAGAGCGCAGCTGAGTGAGATGGAGGATCTACTCAATAAAGAGCTGGTCGCTATTGGCTTGTTGGAGGCAGAGGCCCAGAAGTTGATGGAGGATGCCAAAGAGTTGTATGCCGATGCCACTATCAAGCTACAGGAGGACCTCAATGGGCATACGATTGCTATCGCTCAATAAGAGCGGAAGGTGGCAGAGCGGGAGCAGGAGCTACGAGAGAAGGAGGAAGAGGTCGCCGACATGCTTGAATGCAGACGTGGCAAGCTTTCATCCCACGAGGCCACCCTAGAGGCAGAGCAAAAGCATGTGGGAGATTGGAGTGCGGACCTTCTTGCACATGAGCTCATCGTCGACCTCCAGGTAAACCACCTAGCCTTCAAGGAGAAGTTGCTAGCGGACAAGGAGAAGCAACTAGCCAAGAAGCAACTTCACGAGCTAGCCACCGTACACAAAAGGCTATAGGGGCTCCAGGCAGCATGCGTGCTACTCAGCTTTAGCCCCCTTTGCCCCGAGGAACTGATACGCGAGGTGAGCACAATGCTCCTGCTGCTTGACTCCGCAGGAGGCAAGATGCTGGCGTTAGAGGGAGTCATCCGGGAGCTGCTCGAGGCCGAGGGTCGTGTGCTAGCAGAGATGGTGGCGGAGCACTTTCTCACGTGCTTTCGAAGCTGGGACCACAATGGCTCCTTGGAGCTAGTGGTGCGGGGACCCATCGTAAAGGCGTAAGTGGCGACCAGAGCCAGTGTCCAGGACATCGCCAAGCTCGTGGTGGCACAATTCCAATGCCACTCAAAAGACGCGTAGGGCTCCCGCTCCTGTGTTATCACCACCAGAACAACTTATCTTTTGTGAATAAACTTGCCATGATTTTTGTTGCATGCTGCAGTTGGTCTCTCTGGGTCCTTAGCAACGCAAGGACCCAAAAAAATTTCACTGAAAATTTGTCCTGCTTGTAGTATTGTACCATAGTGGGCCCCTGGGAGGCATTGTCAGAAGTCTGGGAACGACTACCACTTAGTTGCAGGACGTCAATGGCAACTCTATTGGTGATGCACAAATGCTGATGTAGCTTGGTAGGGAGCTAGGTGAGCACAAAGTCGATGAGACAGCATACTATAGGAACTGATCAAGGGCCTCATGGGAGTCGATGGTGTAGATCCTGGAGCATGCACCACGTATGCCAGTAAACGTCGATGGCAGGCCCCCATGGAGGCGATGCTGATAGGACCGGGAGCGTCCACCACCTTACTTGGAGACGTCGATGATGAACCCCCTAAGAGGCGATGCCAGTAGGACTAGGAGCGCCCACCACCTTACTTGGAGACATCGATGGCAGACCCCCTGGTAGGCGATGCCGGTAGGACCGGTTGCACCCACAACCTTACTTGGAGACATCGATGCCAGGCCTCCTAAGAGGTGATGCAGTAGAACCAAGAGCGCCCACCACCTTACTTGGAGACATCGATGGTGGGCCCCCGGGACCCCTAGGGGCGTCCAGACTTCATCTGTTGTCCAAAGATGAGCTGGGACCTACATAGATAACATAGGAAGTGGTTATTGCCCTGATGGGACTCATTCTCCCTGCGGCTAGTTTTGTTATGTCTTATGCTCCGTAGCCGAGTTACAAGGTATGGGTAATTTAGTGCAACATTATCTGGTTGTGGCTATAGGCAAAGTGCACACGCTTAGGGTACGAGACCAGGCTAAGTAGGCTGCACATTTTGGACCCCTCCTTTAGTGTTAGCTTTTCTGAGCGCGACCATTCAGCAATGCTGGCCTCCGAGCAAGATAGCAGCCACGGGACCCAAGATAGGTCATAGGTACCTCAAGCAGACCCGCATGCGGCCCCGTATTGCATAACACGAACTAGAGGCAAGACAGGAAAAAAGACAGGTCCCATGAGCGATAAACACGCAAAAGTAGACATAAAATTGAAGGAAAATTCTATGAACATAACTACATACAGGGCGAGATAGAAGATTCCCAGAACATGGCATTACTGCTCTGGACTATATATATGACAACAAAAGCACCAATTATACTATACGGTATGTAAATGCACAAATAACATAAGACAAGTGAATGAATGACTTACTATGATTGGCAAATGATCCACTCTGAGGTAATGTCGCGAGTATCCCGACAAGCCAGAATCCCGATACACCAGAGGGACTTGAGAGTCAGCTCTCTGTCGGAATTTGTAGAATTCCGGCAGAGCTCCAGCACTTGATAGAACCAGAGCTCGAAAAATCCCGTCGAACCCGAATGGATTTCGGCAGAGCTTCCAGGCTCAAGCTACTCTAAGGACTCTCGAGAAGCCAGGAAGTCCTTTGGCCCTCAGAACCTCGCCTCTCTCTCTACTATATGAAGAATGAACTTGGGAGTAATATAGGTAGCTAAATTTCACTTTCTTCACATGTTCTACCAGGGGGAGCACAGGGGTATTTATAGGAGTAAGGTGGTGCTCTGGCCGAAGATTAGATGCATGAGGCCCACTTGTCAGGCCAGCTAGCCATGAAACTTGGCCGGCCGCCTTTCCCACATTGGATACTCCTCTTACCGACTTTCTTTGACACATGGTGAAAATGATTTTTGGAAAGGCGTCAGGACCTAGCTGGCCGGCCCCACTTTGGGTTGACTGGGCCCGGGCCTTGTGCCACATCATCCCTTCGTGTCATATTGTCCATGAACACCCCTAGTTTTGGACATAATTGAGATATGTATGGATTTTGGTCCATATGGAGCTTTTCCATCATTCGATGTTCCTAAAATGGTAGATCAACAAAACTCGTAGAACTCATTAGTAATAAGCACATATCTTCTATATCTTGAATGAAATATAGGTATGTTGGTAGTAAATACATGCATTTTATGACCGCTATCAACTTGCACACCCTGCAAGTCTTTACCAGCTCGACAGCATCCTAGATGGCCGTAGGATAGTAAAAACCGTGCCAGATGGCCTTACCGATCAGCGTGCGGAAAGATGCATGGTTGCCGCACTCGCCTCCATGGACTTCTATGAGCAGCTCGCAACCCTCTTCCCGGGTTATGCACTGCAATAGGATGTCATTGGCTCAACGCCGGCAGAGATCCCCTTCTACCGGCGTGTATTGCTTAGCCACATGAACGATTCACTAAGCGTATACATGCTCATTAGGAAGGATATTGTATTTCAAGTAGGTCCGGATCTCCGTGATCCATGTATCTAGACCATCTTGAGATTCTGGATCTTGCGCACCGGGGTGCATCGAGTCCCTCGTGATGCCTATGATCCTTGGTGGGCTCCTTGGGACCAGGGCCGCTAGGACCGCCAGCTTTGAGGTGCTGGTGTCTCCCCCTTCATTTGGTTCGGTAGACTAGGCTGAAGGTCACTGAAGTCTCCTTTCAATGACACAATCAGGCATCAGAGCCCAAGTGGAAGTCTTTGTTGACAGGTCATCGACGATTGCATTTTCTGCGCGAGGATGTGGTGAAGGTCCAGGACCTCAAAATCCTTTTCCAGCTTCTGGGTGTGGAGCAGGTAGGCAACCAATTGGGGATCATTGCAGCTGCATTCTCCCTTGACCTACTTGATGATCAGCTGAGAGTCGCCCTTCACTAGCAGTTGTGGGACCCCAAGTTACAGTGTGGTACTGAGCCCAAAGATGAGGGCCTCATACTCTTCCATGTTGTTGGTTGCCTTGAAGTCGAGGTGCACCATATACTTGAATTGCTCCCCACTCAGAGTTGGGAGTAGGACCCCCGCTCCAGCACCTTGCTTGCGTGAGGAGACATTGAAGAAGAGAGTCCAGTGAGGCTCGATGAAGACTAGAGCTCTATGCTCTGGCTCACTATCGTCTGGGCCCCCTGGGTGGCACAAAGTCAACTAGCACTTGACTCTTGATCGCGTGGTGCAGTATGATGTCTAGCTCAAACTCAGTCGGCTCCGTAGCCCACTTAGAAATGTTTCTAGTTGCATTGGGGTTATGGAGCACAACTTTGAGTGGATATGAAGTTACCACCGAGATCTTATGAGCTTGGAAGTTGTGGCACAAGTTCCTTGACACAATGAGGAATGCATAAAGCATCTTATGCACCTCCAGATATCTCGTATTGGCATCGTGAAGGACCTCACTGATGTAGTACACCTGGCACTGGATGCTCTGGACCCTCCTAGGGGGGTCCGATGGATCTATCTCCATGGGTTCGGGTCCTGGGGACTCTTGGCCCCCAGGACCCGAAGTAGCCTCCAGGAGTTGAGACCCGAGGGCTTCTTGGTTCTCGGGACCCGAAGTGGCCTCCGGAAGCTGGGACCTAGCGGTAGCATGGTCCATGGGACCTGGGGTGCGATCTAGGGACTGGGACCCAACTTGTGGTTCGAGAGCCAGTGAGGGCTCCAGGAGCTGGGACCTGACTGCCTCCTTGTCTCCTAGCTCCTCTGGGGGGGGGGGGGTCCAGGGACCTAGAACTGCTTGCAGAGGCCCCCTTTGGCACTTGGGGTTGTTGTGGTTCCGATCGCTCTGCGACTAGCACCATGCTCACGAGTTCAGTTGTAGCCATGATGTAAAGCAGCAGAGGCTCACCAGGCTCCGGAGCTACCATGACTGGCGGCGATGTGAGGTACCGCTTTAGCTCTTGGAACACCTCATCTACTTCTTCTATCCAAATAAAGGGTTGAAAGTGCATTTAGGCCCCTAGTGGATTTTGGTGTATTGAATGACAACTTGATTAAAAGACTAATATTGTGTGTTAAGTGAATAAGAAGGTTCTAAATGAGAAGTACAAAGTATTCATTGATACATCACTTGAAGTATGATTATGAAGCAAATGGAACTATGTGATCAACATGTATAGTCAAGCACCAAATAGTTCCATATTGAAGAATCTATGTCAAGCCAAGCAAGAAAAACATATGAACAAGAAGTTGAAAATTAACTTGGTTCAACAATTGTGACTTAATCTTAACCAAGAAAGAATTGATCAAGTGCTACTTGTAAGTATTGGATATCTATGAAAACAACTTGCTCATAAGAAGAAGTTTTTCAAGAATGAGTCTATGGAAGAGATGAACTATTTTGTGAGCAAGATGGTAGTTGAAAGATTGACAAGGACTTGGCTATGATGAAACATGAATTGGAGAAGAGCAAGTAGGAGTCTTGGCGTTGAGGAACCATATGTGACGGAGAAGGGCAAGTGGATGTTCAATTCGAGGAATCAAGCTATCCATGAAGAATCACATATCATTAAGTGTCAATCTCTATTCAATCAAGACATGCAGTGACTTGGAGATCAAATGTATAAATTGATTATACGATGTGAAGTGCTCCAAGTCACAGCCTCTAAAGAGTCAATGCCAAAGCAAGATCAAATGTGGTAACCCTCAAAAAGTCAAAGAGAAATGAAGTGGCAAGAATCAACATTGTGCAAGATCAAGTTGAAAAAATGTATTTTATATTTTATCTTGAGTATAGGAATGCCGCTCTATCGAGAGGGATATCACATGAATTACCAACAAAGTCTCAATGATCACATAGCCTAAAAACCCAAGTGAGATGAGTGAAACACAATTGCCTCATACACTCCACCTCTCACAAAACTGTGAGAAAACTGTATGTTCCGGTTTTCAATCTACAGGGTCCGGTTTGCCCTGTAATGGCTATATTTCAAAAACCGGATGTTCCAATTGCAAAACTGGATGTTCTAGTTTCTACTGGATAATTTACAACGGCTAGTTTTTGGGGAGTAGTATAAAAGCTTTTCCTCCCTCCCTCCTTTGGGAGCGTTGGTTCCACCAATGAAAATACACATCCTTGAGTCTTTGAGACTTCTTCCCTACACCTCTTAGTGAGGTTTGGTTGATTTGTGAGAAATCCAAGCTAGGGTTGAGTGAGATCCTTTTTGTGAGTACTTGAGCTTTGTGAAGCAATCTTTGTGGCATTTGTTACTCCTGGAGGTGAAGCCTCCTAGATGGCTAAGTGTTGCCCTAGAGCTCCCAAGGTTGTGGTGAGCTGTGGAAAAGTTTATGAAGGTCTGCTTTGCATCCGCAAGGAAAGAAGTAAGAGCTAGTGAAGTGAGGAAAGCGGTTGAAAGTGTCCGGATTTGGAGTTTGAGTTTTTGAGTAGATTCTTTGTGAATCTACTTCTAGAGGTTCTCCAGGTTTTTGTTATAGCTTGATTTTATTTATAAAGTGTCTGGAAGTATTTTGGATAGGTTTTGTGCTTAACTCACTAACAAACCAGAGTGTTCTATTTGCCAAACCCAACTGTCCGATTTTGGCAGTTCTAATTCCGCTATGAGTATTTGTTAAATTTCAGAATCTCCTATTCACCCCCTCTAGGTAACATCAAGGGACTTTCAATTGGTATCAGAGCCTAATCTACTTATTAGGCTTAATCACTTGGAGAAAAGATGATGTCGCTTCCTTACATAACTATTCCTTCGGTGGAAGTACCCCATTTTGATGGAAATGACTTTGTGTCATGGAAATTTCAAATGTCTTCTTAATTACGTGAGATGAATCCTCAAGTTTGGCGGATGGTAGATCTAGGCCTTTCTTATGCCTTGAAGGATTGCCCTCAAACACAAGCGCAAAAGAAATGGCTATATCTTGAAGCCCACGCATCTAATACTCTATCTAGTGCCTTGAGTGCAGAAATAAAAGATGAGATTGAAATGGAGTATGGTTGGCTTGAAAGAGCTAATCTTCTTTGGAAGGTGCTTGAGGAAATGTTTGGCTCAAGCAATAGCAAGAGATCATCATCAAGTGCTCCAGAGAATAGTTCATCATCATCTACACATTTTGATTAAGATCAAGAAGAGCAATCGAGTGTTCAAAAAGAAGAACTAAATTCTGCCAGTATGGGAAAACCGGATGGTCTGGTTTCCTAAACCGGAGTGTCCAGTTTTGGCAGAACAGAAAATGTCTTGACTAAAGAAGATGATTGCTCTACATCAAGTTCCAACATCGATGATGATGATAACATAGATGATGAGTATGATGAGCAAGAGTTCTTGATGGAATTTAAGAAACACATAAGCAAGCATATGAAATTGCAAAAGAGACATAGTGATCTCTTATGTTCTCATAAAGAGCTTATTGACTCATATGCATTGCTAGAATCAGCTCATGAGGTTATGGTAACAAAGGTAAAAGATTCTAAACCTCACAC